>JAGJRP010000328.1:0-53323 GCA_022832235.1 Lepidurus couesii | reverse complement strand
TTATCTTCCTCCCCCCATCCCCACCCCTCAATCCTACAGGGCTTACGGGCACCTTCCGAGGCAAGCTGACACGCGAGGTTTGACTCCAAAGACAATACTATAAGCTGGGCAGTCCCTGAAGGGACTTGCCCAGCTAATAAGCACAAATTAATACTCCACGTCTCCATCAGCGGCGTACTTGACCAGACACAGACAAGACATTGGCTATGAAATTTGGGCTAAAACGAGTAATTTGTGGCGTTTCTGGTGGAGTTGATTCTACTGTCGCTGCTTTTATCTTGAAACAGAAAGGTATAGTATTTATTTTATCCTAAAAATTACCTAAATAATTTTTTTTCGCTTTATAATGAATTAATTTAACTTTATAAACTTTAGGTTACGACGTTGTCGGAGCGTTTATGAGGAACTGGGATGTAGTTGATGAGATTGGGAATTGTCAAGCGGACAAAGATGCTGCAGAAGCTGAAAGAGTGTGCCGAAAATTAGATATTCCTTTTACACATGTTAATTTTGTGAAGGAGTACTGGAATGAAGTCTTTACGTAAGTGCTCGCTGTTCTTTTATTAATATACTTGGTTGCTTTAACAAGTTTTTTTATACAGTAACCTAGTCAAGGATTATGAAACGGGTTTCACCCCTAACCCAGACATCTTGTGTAACCGGCAAGTGAAATTCGGGGCCTTCTTACAGTATGCAAGGGAGAACCTGAATGCCGATATTATAGCCACTGGCCACTATGCCAGCAATAGTTTCGATCACACAAGTGGACCGTCTCTTGACCGTAGCAAAGGCATGCAAGTAGAAATTTTAGTCACCTTTTACTTTAAATGATTCTTATATATATATTTCTCCAAATGCAGGTGCCAGCTAGATTACTCCGATCGGTCGATTCTTTCAAAGATCAAACGTTTTTCTTGAGCCAGATTTCGCAGGAAGCCTTGCAACGCACTATGTTTCCCGTGGGCCATCTAACGAAAGCCCAAGTGCGTTCTGTTGCTGCTGAAAACGGCTTTGAGCGCGTTGCACAGCGACCAGAAAGCATGGGTATTTGCTTCATCGGCTCCCGTAACTTCCAGTCGTTCATAGACCAAGTAAAAAGATTAAGTAATCTTTTGTTTGCGTTTACACCTTCTTTAGCTTATTTATTATTATTTTTATTATTTGTTTTCTGCTTATTTAGTACATTCAGCCCCGGCCTGGTCCCTTCATCGACATTGAAACAGAAAGAGTTGTGGGCACTCATAATGGGATTCATCAATGGACATTGGGCCAACGCTGCAAAGTTGGAGGCCAGCTTCACCCGTATTTCGTCGCGAAGAAACTCCCATCAACGTCGACAATCTTAGTGGTATACAATTCTCAACTGAAATAACGCGAATAGGAGCTTAATTACTTTTCCAGGCACAAGGGACAGATCACCCCGCCCTATTTTGTGCAGAAATGAAGATCGGCGCCCCGCACTGGATCCATGAAAAACCTTCACTGGAACAAACGTTCGGGTTTCGTTTCCAACACACGAAACCTCTCGTCAACTGCACACTAAAGTTGAACGAAGACAAATCCGGAATAGTTCATTTGGAAAAGCCTTTACGAGCCATTACTCCTGGCCAGTACGCAGTGTTCTATTCAGGGAACGAATGTTTAGGGAGCGCTAGAATATTAGAACCCGGCTTATCCTTCTTTGAATCCCAAAAAGCTGAAAACATTCAATAAACCATATTTCTGTATTATAGCATAAGTAATAGTGTATCAGTGCATAAAAGGAGAACCGTTAATCTATATAAAAATCTGATTGCTTTGATTGAGTCCCCGACCTAGGAAGAAAACAAACAAATTATGGCACATTTTCCCCTGGTTTGGCACATCTCAGCGAGATCTTGCCAGACAGTTCACGCTAATGAGGAAATTGGAGTATTACAATTGCCATGGTACAAGTAAACTGGACCAGCACATTGGAAATAGTCGTCGAAAACTTCCTCATAGCCTTTGTTGCGCCACCACTGGCAGAGCTGCCTGTTCCAGTTGCACGGCAACTGATGAAATAAATCAGGATGCTCCAGGGCAACAAGCGTATAAAAATCCTGATCGCCTAAATGGCCTTTGAAGTTGTACTTGGTTGTCAGGTTGACCACCGTGTCCTGCTTCAGAAGTTCTGGGTAGAGAAACGAGCGTCGCAGCCGATCCAGGTCCATAAGAATTAAGCCGCTGTTAAAGCCAGGAAAGCCCTTACCACGAGGTTCTCCCAGCAGAGTATTTTTGTGCTTGTTTCGGTACGAATAAAGGATGTGACGGTAAACGGGAGACAATTCCGGAGCCATTCCCATCAAATTGGAATCGGCAAACTGTTCAAACTGGTCATTCAAGCCTTTGATATCTGAGGTGAATTCCGTGTCGACGTCGACTAGGATTAGCCGATGAATATTGTCCGGCAGAAATTCGTGTAGGGTCAGCGATAAGAAGAAAAGGGCATCACTGTAGTAAGTACCTGGCCGGGCCGTGAAATGCTGCTGCATGTACGTAATCAGGTCTTTGGAACGTTCAATTTGCTTTTCTATATCGTACACGCAGATCTATATTAAAAGACAAGAAGTTTAGCGACTTGTTATATAGAAGTACAAAAGTGAATAACCCAAATAGTACTTTGGCAGTAGCTTCAAATCTTTCGAGTTCCATTTGAAGAACATCGGAGGCGATTCCCACACTCTCGGTGTCACTCAAGAGGTGAAAACTGACGGGAACACTGGTATGTTTGAGTAAAGAGTGCAGAAATCGCTGGAGTTTTGAACGCAAGGCTGGAGTGGCTTCTGCTCGGGCAAAAATGATTCCCACGTCGACCGTCGATGAGTAGTTGAGCAGAGAAATGGCTGGATTTCCACGCAGGTAGCATGAGTAAGTATGATTTTGGCTTTCTGTACTAGACGTGACTTGGATTGAAGAGTTCGATGAAACAGGTGTATCTGCACCTGTCGTTAATGCACATGCAACGGTGTTGAACGACATAGGCCTCCATTTCAGGCTTACATTTTCTTGGAAATACAAGAGTCCCAATAAAGTGAGCACACACAATGCTAGAAATACATTCAAAACCACTTTAAGGCGTAAATTCATGAAGATAATGAGATACAAATTTTATGTGGTTTCGGACTACGTGGATTTGGCAAGGAATTCGTCAACTGGCGAGGATTAATATGGCCCAATTAACTTGTTTTCTTATTGAGCGCATTTTATAGTAACGAGCCCGACCAAATTGCCAAAAATACAAAAGGAAACTTCATTATTCTTCGCTATGTTTGTTTTGGGGCCGGCGACACAAGGAATATTATGATGGCGGAAGCTTCGATGTGATTGGTTGCAGCAAGCGTATCAACATAAAACACCAGTCTTTTAATTAGAGGGCGAACATACGAAATTAGTACTTCTAAATAATTATAACTTTGTTGTTTAAATTTATTTAACACAAAAATATTTCGAATATTTCACTTTTTAAGCTGCGCTAAAATTCAAAATATGAGAACTGCTTAGTATCGCTTAGTGACAAGGACGCCGCTGGAGAATGGACGCCACATTTGAATGCTGTGGGCAAGTGATGGCGATTGCCGAGCACAATCTCTGCTTTCTTTTGTGGATAATTCACTAAAGTGCAATTTTCATTTTCGTCACACATCTCATGGGAAACAGGAGCATTCAACGTTTAAGTGAGTTTTTTAATGCCTGACTTGTATTTTCTCGTTCCATTCGATTTCACGTCAGAATAATGATCGTTATTCTACGACAGGTATGGATAGAAAAATTAATTGAAACTTATGATTATCTCCACTTTATTTCATAATACATTTTGGGACTTTTTGGGTTTCTTTTAAATGTTGCGCCCCTTTTTCCATCCATTTCCATTTCCGTTTAAAGGGTTTGGTGGGTGTTTGCAAGCGGATGAGTGTTGTAACGGGATGCCAGTTCATCGTTTTTTCAACAGATGGCATATCATTTTCATTCCCGAACTAAAATCGTATAAATAATGCTGGCTGCAAAGTGCCCTACCATGTATTTCTACGGCAAACTTGTTACGCACTAGATGCCGAAAGATGGGGCGTGTTTCGGATGGGGGTTCTGGGTTCTGAGCGCCCATTGCTTCGGCGAATAAAAGGACCGGCACGATGACATTAAAACCACTTACTCAATGTGGTTGAAATTTTTCTTATAAGCACAGGAAAATAATATCTTTAAAGCAACTGTTTCAAAATGTACCATTTTTTGCATTTTCGCTTAGGTAAAAAACAATAACTTTAAAATTAATTAAGGCGACTTTGAAAGAAAAAAATCGCGGCCTCCGTATTGGTATTAGCTACATTACTGTCAAGCATTTATTTTTTTCACTCTTGTACATTTTCCATAAGATTGTTTCCTTGCAGGTTCTTGTATTATACGTAGCTTTATGTTGTATTTTTCTGTAGGTCGCCAGTTATGAATACCACCGCATTCCTTTACAACCAATGGATTCGTCAAGCTCTGGTACACAGACAAACACGTTGTTTTTCTCCTCGTACTTTACATGCAGATGACCAGCGAAAGTCAGGGTTCAAAGTCTCCCGATTAATAGTAACTAACGCCTTGTCACTCATGTAAGGCTTTCGGTTATGTCCCCTATATGTCCTCGTGCATTTTAACCCAGCTTGGGATGGTAATGAGCTCCCAAATTAGTCTGGAGGAAGCCAGTTGGCGTTACGTCGTTGTAGTTTTATCCGTTTCAAAACCCCATTCTAGAGAAGACCCCCCAGTGCAACGTAACATTAACACATTAGCATAGATATGAAGTCCCTAACGCATTGACCCCTTTGTCCGAGCATTTGTCCTGCTAATGAGGCAAGATCACCGGATCCATCGCCCTCCATCCTGTTCTTATTCTTGTCGCTGCCACCTCGTGGATCCTTTGGAATACCGAATACCATACGGCCTTTAGATTGGGTCGTAAGTTAGGTTAACTTTGCTTTTGGGGCTAGGGTGTTTGTCGTTTTTGTGCAGCAAAATTTCTCTGAGTCATCGCTTTGCCCATTAGCTTCCCATTGTATTGTGGCGAGGGTGCCAAATCTAGAATTCGCGTCCAACATCTCCCCCGGTCTGCCCCTAAAAGCATACAAGAAGAGGGTGGCTGAAGCAGTTACCGAAAGTATTGCTGGGGGAGCTCTCTAACTGGATTTGGTCTACTGCTGGTCAGTTTGAACGGTTTTACTTATCTTTCGTCTACTTAAGTTTTATTTATCTTTTGTCTACTTGTAGACAAAAGATAACTAAAATATGCGAATGATAGGTCTGTTCGAAAAAATTGCGGGTCAAAAGCTCAGTTCTGCGTAAAAAAAACACGAACTTCGCTTCACTAGGGAGATAAACTTGATTCAGTAAGAGAGATAGTAGCTTGTAGTTTGATACTAGTCGGTTAAATTTCCCGGTGCCTGACTCTGGGCCATAATTTCATCCCGTATTGAATTGGACTACAATAGCTTTACCGATGAGGCGTAACGATGTCCTTTTTGTTGCTCAGTTGTATAGTATACCTTACATGGAATTGAATTAATTGCGAACTATTCCGCACAGTTACATCCCACATGTTCAGGCTATTGTTAGGGAGGAAGAACAAGACATGTCCGTTTTCCCGTTTGATTTATGACCCCCAACTAATATTATGCGTTAGAGGGTTGCTTGCTTATCTTTTAGCATATATATAGAGATAGATATAGAGAGATCCCATAATTCCTGACAAGCATTCCACTATTCCAGGTTTGCGGTCATTCTGCAATTAAGATACTGTCATTCCCCAAGTCCCCTTAGAGTATTACTTTCGGTTTGGATATCGAGTCGGTGAGTCGGAATGGGGTTTTACAGTACCGCTTTTATGGTTAAGAACGTTTAAGTCTATACAAGAACAAAAGACACGTGTTAGTCTTCTTTTTTCCCTTTTTGTGTGTATATAGCGTCTGTCTTGCTGAGGGAATTGCCCCGATTTGTGTGAGTGATAGGTCGTTACGTATGGTTGGCCTAGCGAGGGGGCAAACTGCCATCGCTAAACACAGCCTCCTTACCCCCCATCTGCCCTGCAGGATGATCTGAGCGCAGATCAAGCATCACGTTCACGAGTGTGCTAACAGCTGGAAGCATTTTCGGAGGAAATATGATGAGGGCTAAAAGCGTGGTCCTACAGGGCAGTTTCTTTTTATTCTTCTATTTATACCCCCTCCCTTTTTCTCCCCTACCTTGGAGGGTCGTGTAGTTATATAGATTCCCGTATAGCGCATTAAAGCCTATGAAACCGTTGCTTTCCTTATGTTTTTCTTCTCTTTTTTCCTTCAGGTTCTTGCTGAAGCGACATACGGGATACTGTTGTCTCTTGGAAGTTGGGGTAGTGATAGTTGAGGCGAGGACGGCTTTGATGAAGTAGCTTCTTGACGGAGATAATGAGATTCTCATTAAGACTCTTGTAGAGTATATATATGTGAGAGAGAGAGCTCTTGCTTTGGCTGCCTTGGAACTCGTAAGTGTGGGAAGACAAGCCAAAGAACAAGGAGGAGCGAGTTCCTTCTGTAACGTAGGGTAAGTGCGGGAGGACGAAATGGGGTGAATTTTTCTCTGCCCTCTCTTCGGTTTATTTCCCCCCATAAAAACAATTACAAAATAAACCAAAAAGAGCTTTACCACCGCCGGGATGGAATTCCGATGCCCAAAATAGTTACGTATGCTGTGAATTATTTGCCAAGTTGCTGGGACAGTTAAGGAGAGCGCTAGTGTTCATTTGGTTAGCCAGTGGGGAGATCGTTACGGTCACAACACGAGGGTTGTGTCCCTCTTAGTTTGCTGGCTTTAGCAAATCTAAAAGCATACTTTTGCATGCAAACGCACAATGAAATGAAAATGCTTTCCACTGGCTATGCGGCGTGTCTGACTCGTTACATATATAAACTACGTGCTTGAGCGAGCAGGATTCTACTTTGCAGCACTGCTCCCCCCGCAAAATAACCACAGAGCCAAATGAAGTTCCACTGTTGCTAGTTATTGCAGCCTTGCTAGCTTGCTTTTTCAGGATTTTCCCCAGTAATTAGTTTCACGTATTATCTCTTTGCATGTAAACGAAAAAGGGTTAATAAATAGTTGCTTGGTGGCAACTGTTTAGGGGGGGGGGTATATTTCTTCTGCGATACTTACTTATAAATTCTACATTTCCCGAGTGTTATTATAGTGTATAGAGCTTTTGCCAAATTACGCCTCTCGCGGCAAGAGTTGTCGAAATCCGCCATTTTGAGTACATTTAAGATTTAAGTTAAAGTAAACAAACAACAACAAACTGTTTTCCGTGAATATTGGTTTTTGCTTTGTGTCTTTTGCTCTGGGTCTTATTGTGTCTTTTTGTTTGTTTACCTGAGCTACTTGTAAAAGCTGTAAGCAAAACCAAACTATTCACGGAAAACAGTTTGTTGNAAAAGCTGTAAGCAAAACCAAACTATTCACGGAAAACAGTTTGTTGTTGTTTGTTTACCTTAACTTAAATGTACTCAAAATGGCGGATTTCGCCAACTCTTGCCGCGAGAGGCGTAATTTGGCAAAAGCTCTATAAAGTCTGCATTTCCCGAGTGTTATTATAGGGTATATGGGGTCCAACATTGAAATAAGTGTGAAACATATATATAGGAAGAGCGGGTGACCAGGTGCTTGGCTATGATCTCTCTTTAAAAAGAGCTTTTCCCATAGATTAAGGAGTGTGTGCCCTGAAAAGAACGTTCTCGGTTGCAGCTTTTCAAGGTACTTGTCATTTAATGGGATTGTTGCTACTAGCACGGCAGGACTTTCCGCTTGGTTGAGCTTGTGTCTGGCGACAATGCGTCGAGTCCATAGAACACGACACTTTTTCCTGAAAGATGTTCAAGGGTCAATAGTCCATTGTGATTTAAGGGACCCAAGTTGGCGCTCTCTGGGTTTATAATGCCAAAAATTTCTGAGAGACTTCCAGGTGCTTCCTCCCTCTCTCTTTCCTCGAAAAAATATCCGTCTCCTTTTTTAAAGACTTATGTTCGTATTTAAATGTAATTTTATTTCCTGCTAAAGATAATCGGTTTGGAATAGAAAAAGAGACTTGTGTACCAAATCTGTGATAAAGGCTAATAAGCAAAAATCTCCCGGTTACGATCAATGGACGATTCCCAGTTTCCCAGTTGCGACAGCACGGAAGACCAGAAGAAGAGATCTCACAAGCGAGTTAGACGAAGAAAGGTTCCACTACAAAGAGGCAGGCCTAAGGGGAGGGGAGAGAAAGTGTAGAGGCTGTCAAGGTGGTCCTGGGGATCAAAGAGCAAGCTAGGAGACTTTTTTATGTAATTTGAAGAGTGTGCCGAAGTCTGAACGATTTCTCGACGTTTCCTTTTAAAATAAAAGAACCCAAAAAATTTCATGGCGCTTTAACAATTCAATCGATATTTTGGCGTGGAAGGGAGAAAGGGGGGTGAGGTATTATGCTTGTGCTTGGGGAGAAGAGCTTTTGTGCAAGCATGATCAAGATATAGTTTAGGAACTTGTAACACAGTGTAAGAGCGAGCAATGTACGGACACGAACGGAAGGAAGGACTGCATGAGTGCTTCAAAAGTCCAGCAGCAGCGCCCTCCCCGCCAAAAAAGTGCCCCATCAACGTGAAATACGAGGGATTGCGTTATGTGGGCCACGTGGCTCTTTAGGAAAACCTGATATACAGTGTATGTTTTCATAGCATGTGCCAAAGCTGGCGGAAATGAGAAGGGGGAGGGGCTAGTGACTTCCGTCAACCGATGACATGAGATCAATTCAAGGCAGAGAAGAGTGCATCGAGTGGAAGATTCCACATACTGGTTGGATTTTTCGAGGTTTTCCAAAGGGAGGGGGTGCGTTAAGGAAATTCTTTTTAAAATTAGTCAATTTCTTAGAAGTCCATGATTACTCGTTTGAGGACTCGGCGAAAACTGTTGAAAGGGCTCTTCCGAGTTGGGAATAGACATGGAAATTAAACCGAGCAGGGATAGGCGTTGTTAACTTTTCTTTGAGAAGCCATGCAGCTGCATTACACACAAAGGGAAGAACCATTCCTTTAATTAGTAAATGAGAAAACGAGACCCAAAAGTCCTTTGCTTGTATGTGTTGTGTTCTCTTTGGCTGAGTCTTGGGTCCGTCCTCCTTTGCGCCCTTTTTTTGCCGCTTTTTTTACTGTGCTTTTATTGAGACACAACAAACGAGAGTGAAGAAATGTTCACGTCTTACAGTTTTAGCTTATTATACGTCAACATCTTTAAAGAGGAGAGACACAAGCCGAAAAATTACGAGATTACTAATATTCTTCATCTGTAATTGTATACGTCAGTCTAGTAGTTACTGGTCTTTCTTTTTTCTATTATTAGCCGAGAAATAAACACAAGAGATTCTGTGAGTATTGGAGTGCTTTACTCGTTTTTTTAAGTACATGACCTTATGCTTTTTTCTGCAATTGTGTATTTACATGAAAATGTAATTAAAAAGTCTAATTTTGCAGCCTAGAAAGGAAGTGTCTAACGATGAACAACTCTCTGTTCATTAATGAATCTTTTAATTTGTTACTTGGAAGTTCCAACGTTTTTTCAAAACTCTAAAAATTAATTAGGACCTAAATAAAAGTCGAATACTCGCCGATGCATTAACCTTCATGTGCCTCCAGTCCCTGTGACCTTTCCCTTTCAACCTTAATCGTGTATGTAGTACAATTTGTAATTAATTTCGGGACATGAATGAGAAGATGGTGTCCGGCGCCAGGTTAAATAACTCGTTTGCTCGCTTCCGTTCGTCAGTGGCACTTGTCATATGCGACAACGGGCACGTGTTGGCTTGTAGAGACTTTCTCAATCGATTCCAGATACACATCAAGCTATGTGTGTGTAGCAATCTCGATGCTCAGGTAAAGACTGTCTCTATTAAAGTACATGGCTACATATATATACAAGCTTGCAAGGTCAAGAAAGTAAAAGGTTAATTAGTCAGGTCATGGTCGGTTAGTCAACATGGTCAACGTAGGTCAACCTCCGCATTAGTCACGTAGTCACAGTGTCAAGTCTCAAAGGGAATCAAGGACACAAAGAGGTTACAACTAAACATTAATTATACTACATGTGCAACATCAATTCACACATTTAGAAGTGTGAAGGGACATATGTGAATCTAGTGTGTGGGGACACCTCCTTTATTTCTTTAGGTGCGACTCTATAATTGAATGGACTCCTTTCAGCGATGCATGTCACATGGCTTTTTTTTCGTCTTTGATTCCCAACCCTTTTGTTATAGGTTGCAGGACAGCTGTTGGCATGTGTGCAGGGTGGAGAAAGTTTATAACCCATCTGGAAAGTTCTCTTTTCTGTGGAAGGGTTATAACCCCCGTCAAAGCGCCTTCTCATTATTTTATTCCGATCACAATGCCCAGTGGTGCCCTTTTGGGCTACACCGTGCGCGTATACTTGTCGCTCGCTGGTAAGGTTGACGCGGCGCAGGTGACAATTGACAATCATGGCCATTATAGGATCCCCTTCCCTTCCTATATATTCCAAGCCGAAAAATATTTATCGTTTCAGCATAAGGTTCCGAGTTAGTGAAGCTAGTTTCTACACGACCTCAAGAATGCAGGGAGAATGTATTAATTGTTCCTTGGATGGGGGACGTGGCTTTGGGGAGGGTTGAAAAAGAAATAAAGTCAAAATAAGGTGATTTTGCAACCAATAATGATAGCCTGCGATCGTTTTCTTAGGATGGGAAGATAAATTGGCTGGCTAATAAGAACCAAAGTCGTAGCGGATTAGGTATTTAATATCGCTGATCTTTGGTTCCGATTAGCCCGTGTAATCTGATACGCATGCGTGAAGCCATGCTGTGATGGAGTGAGACGTAACCGTCTCTTGGTCTTTGGGGACAGAAGATGATGTAGGAGGGTAAAAAAAAATTAAAAATAAAGAATAGCGGAGAGGGAGAAGGGAAGCGCTAATATATACCGGTATTGCCCGTAAGGTTAAGCAGGGGGTGCAGTGTTCGAACCAGACCGTCCAAGTCGAGTAAAGAGCAGAGCACTGCATAGCCGAGGCAAAAAGGAGGCTGGGCACCGACGTCCTCAGCACTTGGGGAATTTTTGATAGATAGACAACGAGGTTTTAAGAGTATGTATTATATGTAATGCAAGGGAATCTCAAGTATTTGAGACGATAGGATGGATCTATGCAAATCAGCCAATGCATGTTAGTACCTAGAAAAGATAGAGAGCGAGATGCAGGAAAGACATCGACAAATATGCCCATAAGGCGATAAAGGGGGTTCTTTTGAAGCCCTGTCATTAGGTACTTTAAAGAGCTCAGCATTTATACCCAAGCCTGGGCGACTCAGGAATATTACTATGGATTATATTATGGACAAGAGCCCGATTAATTTAACATGGCAGATATCCATGTCGAGAGGGTTTAGAGACGTTTTATAGTACCCCCTTACCCCGGGTAACCAAAACACGCTACGTTGGGATTCACATTGGTAACTTGGCAATGTTGCAATGGTATACAACAACGCAAAAATTCCCTAAGAAAATAAAAGACAGCAGTCGAACGAAGTGGATGCTTCTGACGGGGGACTTGCGTCGCTATCCCGGCTTGGGCTTTTCTCTTTTGCCGTCCCGCAATAGTGAAAATAAATGGAATCGAGTGATTCAAAAAGACCCGATTCCCTTTTTTCCGTTGTTGAAAGACTTCATTCGTGCAAAAGGCAAGTCGGAGAAGCGCCTCGACTCGCACCAGGAAAGCCAGAAAACCAGTTGATTTTTTATTTTACCTTTTTCATTATTATTATTCCTCTTTTAAGTTTTCTTTTTACACGGAAAGGGGAAGTTGCAGATGCAGGCAAATTTCTTTGCCAGTTTCTCAAGAGTTCGAGAAAGTGATTTGCTTGTCTCGGCGTGATGTATGAAAACGGTTCGCGGTTCAGTAAACTGGGATGGGAAATGGAACTTTGGGGCGCGGGTGACTATCTAGAACGTGGCTTCTTTTTCTCGTATTTTCCGCTCAATTTAAGTCAATCAGTCAGAATGCCTAAATTTCAGGCCGATTTTTTTGGTCACGTTCCTTTTGAACGAACTGTGCTTCAAGGAGTAAGTTTCTCTGCAAAAAAGCACTTTTTGATTTCACGAATGAACCAACTCTTTGTACCAATTTATGTGTTGGGTTCATAAAAAACTTGCCGTCCCTTCTTGCTTTTTATGTTCCAAGGAAAAAAGCCCTCGAAAGGAAACACTGAACTTGCAAGTGACAACCACTGCGCAGCAGTTATCCCGAAAGATTCAGTCTACTGCCTGCGAGCCAGGATGCGTTGTGGGATCTCTGAGAACACGGGCACAGAAAATATAGATAAAAATGTCGTTTATCAACGTGTTTGGCCCCAAACCGACAGCTCAATTTGTGTTTTTTCTTTTCATTTTTGTTTACACAAAACAGCAAGGTTGCAATGTCACTTTTAACTTGATCCAATTTCAGCAGAATGCTCCGGCATTTCCACCAGTCTCGGGGTTTTGTCCCTTTGCCTGTTTTGTTATGCACGTTTTTGCCCCCTGACTAAGATGTTGTTGGCTCTCTGTAACTCGGTATTTTTTGGGCGGGGAAGCTCTTCCTGACTAAGAAAACTGGGTAAAAGCTTGCTCGACTCGAGCTTCTGACTGGAACAAATAAGTTAAGTTAACAAGGAAGAAACCAAGCGAAAAAGCTTGGAACGCAACAATATCCCCCCACTGCAGAGCTCCGGGGCTTGCAAAATATGCAAAAAAAAAGTAAAAAATAAACGGACCAACTATGAGAGAAGCTAGCCCAGCGGATGCCATTGCGCCAGAGGAGGAAGGCGCAGTTTGCCGAGTTTCCTTTCTTCGGACTTTAGCCGCCCTCGCAGTCGCGTTTCGCCTTCAGTCAGTGGTGAGCACTTGCGGTGTGTGCGTCCACCGTATACACCTCGTGGTCGCCAGTTCGTTTTTTCTCTGGCATATGTGCCCGTCGTTCCTCCCAAGATTCGCAAAATAAAGCTAATTATAAACCAGCAAAGTTCACTCTCGAGCTTCCTGTTAGATCAAAGCTGGGCAAAGTTTATGTGCTTTTATATATACTTGTGAGCTTAGAAACCGGAGACGTTCAAGACAAACTTACTCTGTCTCGCTTGTTTTTAGTGTCGTGTGGCAAAGTTTATAAATTATAGGAAGCGTAAAAACCTAATGAAATGGTTCTATCGGTCGCGTCAAAAGTGCACGATTCTGCCTTGGCCAGCAGGTTAAATTAAGATTGCTTCATTTCGAAGCTTTTTTCAGGAAAGAAACAAAAAACAAAATCGGATTACGGTGAAACGTGAGACCCGAGGTAAACCGTCGAGATTTATCCAAGTCAGTGAAGATTTGACCTTTCGGATTATTTCTACACCCATTCTATCCCCTTGAAAACCTTTGCAATCCATCCTAAGGAGCCAAGTCAACGACAACGAGTAGAAATTTAGGTAAGCTCAAATTATTACAATTCATTTTGGATTAAGGCGTCTTTCATTAAAAATGACTAATTTTGTTATGTATTATAATATACATTATGACTGATTTTAAATTAGTCTTATTTCTTATGTATAGGAGTAATTATATACATGACTATAATACATTGGACTAACTTTAACTTATATAGTCCTATGTATAGTATAATATAAGCATTTTACTTCATTACATCTTATTGTGGTTCAGGGATTTTTAGGAGTCATTCGTTTTTATGAATGACTAATCCTTTTTTCACTTTGCTTTGTTTTTCGTGTTAGGGAGCTTTGGGGTTGACTCTCTTGAGCACCAAAAGGAACCCTGACACAAGTTATGGATCAAGGGGAAACCGCACAAACTCGGTTGTATATAAGCCGGGACTCGTGAAGACAACGCGACTTTGCAAACGCGACCAAAGACAAGACAGTTGGTAATGAAAAAGCGGAAAGAAAGAAAAGGGAATGTTTTATAACGCCACCCCCAAATAAAGTCACCCCCAAATTTGAATGATTTCCTTCTTTCTATGAAGAAAGACGACAGAGTTTGCCTTCGTCTTTTATCGGATAAAAGTTATTGGTTTACACCCGGACATCTCTACAAACGCATACGTTTATAGAATAGGAAATTGCGCAAATAAGAAATTTGAGAAAATAGGTTCAATACACTTATAATAGTATAAAAAAATTAATAAATTGGGAAAATATTTCATTTAGAAGAAGAAAATCAACGGAAAATCCACGGAAATGTTCATTTTCTGGTGCTGCGACAACGCGCGGAATTGATGCTTAATTAGCCACGTGTATAAGGGGGGCAATGGAAATCCTAGGCGCTTTGGACGTAAACAAACAATTGTTGCGTGTAACGCAGGAGTTTGTGTACCGTTTTAGAGTCGTTTGGGGGTTCGCTTTATACCTGGAAAGTTTGGGGTGTCCAGTTTGGTCGCATGCCCCGAACTTTGGGAAAACCTTTTAAGCTTTCATTCTCTTTTTTGTCTTTGTTTTTTTCCGTTTTTTCCCAGACAAGGGATATATAGAGTTGACATCGTTAAAGTTGGACGTGGGGAGTTCCGAACATATGGCGTGTCACCGTAAATGTGTAACAAGAACTGCAATTTGCCTCAAGTTTTTCTGTCTTTTCCTTTACTAAAAAAAGGCGTTAAAAACTTGAGACCGTTTTCGCTTTTATCCGTTTCATCAAAAGAAAAAACGAAATTCCTTTTCGCCTTAGGGTGAGTTCGAAAGTCGGTCACATTTCATTCTAATCTCATCAGATGAAGTATTGGGGGAGTACTTATGTGGGGATGTTGCGTTTGCATTCCGTTCTTCTATATACGGCTGTTGATCCTTTGTGGAATTGATGGGACAAGCCGCTCGCAACTTGCATTGTAGAAAAGGCCCCCGAGCTTTAAATCTCATGGATTTTTGAGAATGATGGGGGAAATATAATTTTTTTTCTCACTTTTGGACATTCCAATTCCGCCCAAAGTTTTTGTTAGCTAAAATGTCTGAAGTATATCTGTCACCTTGGCTTTGTTTCTTGGCTTTTCTCGAACTTGGAAGTGTTGGACGAGCAAACAGTTTGGGGTTTGTTTGATATTCTCCCCAAAAGTTTCTTGCCACATTCATTGTTCGGAATTGTTCTTGGGTGTTTTTATTTAATTTTATTTTGCAGTACATAGTAGATGCCGCTTGTTGTGATCACGTTTGTCAAGTGAATATCGATTCTATTAAACGGAGATTATATCGAAAATAGGCAATATAATACTAAGTAATCGGCGCATGAAGTGAACTGGCTTATTTCCCACTTTCCCAAAAGTAAAAATTTGTTTTCATAAAGTGGCTGATTCTAATAATCGTAGTGATCGCAATAAGTGGCATCTACTGTATTTGTTTAGGGAGAATATGAAAGGAATCTATGGGTTTGTAGCTTTCTCTCCAGCTTTAGGAGGCGAGTAATCTGAGCCTTAAGTTGTGGTCTTGTGATTTACTTACGTGTATTGTGACGTTCATTAGAGAACACAAGAAATGATGAGAGGCTGTTATGTGTGTGTGTGCGTTGGCGGTTTGCAGGAATTCTTATCCCTCTCGCTCCCACATAAGCCGAGGCTTTGACAGCGGCGCCATGAACATCATCAAGACTCGCCCAGCTCAGCCTCGAGAAGAGGAGCATACACACGCAGATACAGACACACACACATGCACAATTACTCAGCCGAGTAGACATTTCTTTGTTTGAAAAAGGGAAAAAGAGTAAAAGAAAGAGACATCCCAAGCTTCCTTGTCGCTTCTTTCCAAGAGAGTGATTTGTGCATCATTTGCTTTGTCAAGACACAGCAAGGCAAAGTTCGAATTAATAGTTTGTATTGGGGTACCCCCAAATGATCGCCATTATTAAGTTTTCTTTTTTATTCTCTAATTTCAGAAATGCTTGGGGTTTCTGTTTGATTTTGTTGCGAGCAATTTCGGGATACTTGTATATGAAAAGGGCTTGAAAACAGGGTACGAGTAACAATAAAATGTGCCTATAAAGTTTGCTTTATCTGAAGGGGGCTGGGTTGGGTTTGGGGGGCAAATTCCTAAGGTCCTTTTTTTGGGTAATTTCGGGCTTGTATATACACTCGCTCATTAAAGTGAATGGGTTTTGCGGAAACATTTGGTGCTGTGTACTGAAATGGACCGATTTGAACTTGAATTCGCCGTGTAATGTATACCGAATAATTGTATATTGTCGTGCTGGTTTATGGTATGCAAGCAAGTCTATTTAAATGAATAGCCGAAACAGCGCCATTTTGGCTTGGCATATTTGACGGGGGTTATATTGTTGAGCCAAAAAAAGAGCCATAACTTATTTTTTAACGCATTCTTGCACACGGGGTTGTGCAGTAGAATGCTTAGAATGCCAAAGGTCGGAGCCACTCTCGCTTGTGTATTTCTATAGAAACTCGTACTGCGACATCACCGACATTCTCCAATTGGTTCCAAATCACGCTTGGGATTTTTCTTCGACGCATTCATGCCTTTTCGTTCAGTTATCATTATTTATTACATGTTTGGACTATTTTTGTTATTTATTGAACTATTATTATTATTTATTTAATTATTATTATTTATATCATAATTTAATTATTGCGATTTTTCTTGGAGCATTATTGCATTAATGCCTTTGATTTCAGTTATTGTATTGGGTTACTTTTGATATTTATTTAACCATTAGCATTATTATTACTATTTATTGATTCTTTTACAGGGTGAAAATGAATATGCCGCGGATATAGGACGCATTGACACACAGGAAGTCGACGGGATACGACGTGATCATGGCGTCGTCCTTATCAGGAACATCAGTGAACCTCAAACGATTTGGCTGCGTCTGGATTTTGATGTTAGCGTCGTGGGCCCATGCATCGCGTCTCTTAGGTAAGTTCTGAGCGCTTTTTCCCCTTTTCCTTCGGCGTGCGGTGGGTAGGTGGGTTGAACAGGGTCTTTGAGCATAAGTTACGGTTGATTAGGAGCGGGGCCAGTAGATACACAAATGACAGGGCTTCTTTCTTGTCAACCATCGCTCCCAGCTCCTTTTGAGCTACTTGTCGAATTGTATAGCAGTGAAGGGCTACTTCTCCTTTTTTATTTATTTTCTTTGCAAAGTTTTTACCTGCTTCTCCCGGGGTCCTCGACGCTTGGACAAAGACGGTGCGTCCCCTATTCAATGTCTTTTTGGGGACGGGGAGCATATGTCGGTGTCCTTTGAGTTCCAATGAGGGACCAGGAGCCGATACTTGGGGTGCAGTGTGACTGACATTGACTTTGAAAAGGTGTGAGCTTGTAATATAGGGCATTAGCGTCGTCAATCCAAGTCCTAAAGAATCAAACGCTTTTTCCCAAACGGGAGAAAAGAGACTTTTCGAGGGTCTTCGAGGGTTTCCTAGACTTGTGAAGCTCCACAGAACAAGGATAAGGGAGCTATTGTCACAAATTCCTCAATTGTGGCTGGAGAGGGTCTCTATATTTGATGGGAAGTTACAAGCTAGGCAGCAGTTGGGAAAGTAGCAGGTGGATTGCGTCCCCTTTCAACGTCTATGCAAAGTTGGCGCCCTTTTCTATGCATCCAACAAAACGGTTTGAATTAATTGTTAAATTAATTACTCCTTTGGTACGAGCTTAATACCAGAATATTTTGGAAAGTTGTGACGCTGAACAGGGGGTGAGTGTTGCTGTGAATTCGATCGCCCTCCCTTTCGTCATCTGTATTCCTTTCATGTTACTTGTTTCGGTTTAATTTTCCCGCCCTATATTCTGTATGTAACATTCTGCAATCTCGGACCACGAGGGTGCAAGGGCTTGGTAGCTCTGCGAGTTTTCCCCCTCGTCATAGCTTCCCGAGTGACTGGTTTAGTGTGTAGTTGCGTGTGTCATTTCATAAATATTGACGATTTTTACAAGACCTCAGTTCTTTGGTAAGTTCCAATAAGTTTGACAAAGCCATTACCCTTAAACACAACGCAGGCCTCGTGCTCATTTTCGCCGAAATACACGTCAGTTGTCTTGACGACGTTACATTTATAAGCAAGATGGGAAGACGACTTAGGTCATGAGGAAACTACTGCAATTTGAAAAAAGGAGCAGGAACCTTGCTGTGGAGTCGTAGGAGTCCAGAGCATACTAGTAAGACTATTTGAATTTAAATTTGAATTTTGAATTAAAACTTTGAATTAATAAGTAAATTAATTACTCGTAGTGGAACGAACTTAATACCATAATATTTCGGAAAGTTGTGATGCTGAAGGGTGGGGATGTTGCCTTGACGACGTTTAGAAATTTAATAGAAAAAAAATTACCGAGGAAGACGACTTAGGTCAAGGGGAAACTATCGCATTGAGAAAACGGACGGGAACCTTGCTGTGGAGCAAGCTTTTGAGTCGAACGAGTCCAGGAACATGCACATAAGAGCATTACTACGTAGTAATTCTTGCGGTAAAAAAATAGCCTTAACTTATTTACGAAGTAATGCTCGGGAAATTTTGGAGTTTTTTCATTTTATTTTTTCGGCTCCATAAATTGACGTAGTACAAGAATACCCAAGGGAGATTTGAAGAGATTCTATAGTACTTTTAAACAGCGTGTAATCGCTTATGCGGGCTCTACCTTCGAGGTTTAGGGTTTTTGGTTATAACTTGTGTATCGAAACGGATTGCGGATTTAAGCGAGAAAAAGGCCTGGTTACAGAGACTTTCAGGATTTTTTTAGGGGGGGGGGTTATTACGTGACCCAAGTTTCCTCGCTATTATGCGCCCGTTAATTCCGGTCGATAAAGCGTCTGGTTTAACACGATAAGAGTTGATATCATTGGGTCTTTTCTCTGCGACCAGTTTTTTCTATTCTCTCCGGTTAAGTTGTATTGAAGGTTGTGCGCTCATTCAGGCGAGCCATGGGAAATAACAATACACGAACGACAGAGGGTCAGGGTATATATATATATATATATATAAATCTAAATATCCACCTTGCTATTGGCTATAAAATATGGAATGCATGGGTTGGAATACGAGTCCGAGCTCCTGTGTAAAACTCGGTACCTATTCAGGTTGGCTGAAGAGGGTTTCTTTCCAACAGAAAGGGAACTTGAGAAGCGACGACGTTCTTTGGCTCAGGGAGCATTCATTTTTCGTATTGTTAGGAATTCTAAGAAAATTGTCCTCAACTCTCTCCAGTTTCTCTCCCCTCCTCCCCCGTCTCATTTTCACGCCTCTATATTGTCATGTTAAAACGTGCTAAGTGCTGTAAAACGATAAGTACTTAACTTTCTAAACTCTTTCATATATATTATTTTTTTCTTGATCTTTTTGGATACTTTCTCGCGCCGGGATGTGTTAAGAAGTCTATTCTTGATACGATTAAGAATGTCTCCAAGCAACGCCCCTTTTTTGTGTTGCTCGGAGATAGAAGAGTTCGGGGTCCAAATCAGCCAAGTTTTGCCCAGTTGTTCGACTGGCGCAGCAGCAATTAATTGGGTAACAGTTGTTTTGTCGGCGAAGGGTGGCAGGGGGTAGTTCAGCGTGGGTGGGACACTGGTTCATGTAAAGGTTAAAACCAAGTCATTAATTCTATAAAGATGCTGCGCCACCGTTTTTTGAGAAGAGTCTTTGCTCTTTTTTTGCCTTTTTTTCGGGGCAGATTATTGGGGAGCTTTATACTTTCGGACCTTGCTGCACTCGAACTGGACTTGAAGACACTTGGACCGTGCCGCCAAGTGGACTTGTAGTGGTCAGCACTATGGCGAGTGCTGTTTTACTATAATTAATTTCCTTTCTTTTACTTTTACTCTCCAAAAGAGCCATTTGGAGGGCGAAGGAAACATGAAGAAAAACAACACTTTTTCTGGTGTCTTTTATTTTGGGGACCACAAAAGGAGGCTTTTCTCTTGTCTCTCGGTCTATGGATCATCTTAAGCAAAAAAAAAAAAAAAGACCTGCCCAGTCGTGTGCAGAGCTAAAGAGAAAAAGGTCGCTAGGTTGGCTGATGCCCTTATTACGGGCCCCAGATTTGTATAAGTGATTTGGAGATTTTCGAGAGAATCGAAAATTATTATCATAATGCCACAACCCGCGGGCGTCTGAGGAAGCATTTTTTCGCTGCATCTTGGGATTTTTTCTCTCTTTTGCCTTTTTTTGTGTCTTCTTTCTATTATATCTCTTCTTTCTCTTTCACCCCCACCCCCCTCTCTCTACTCTCTCTACAGACTATTCTCTAGGCTACACTCTTGAGTCAGGCCTTGCTTGGTCAACCAACAACGATCGCTTATTTATATCGATTTATCATAAAATCGTCCCTTGGACCTGTCGCAACCTTAAGACAAACGCAGAGACGTGTTGCCTTTTTGGGGTCCACTCGTTTTTTTGTGTTTTTTTTTTCTATTAGGTGAATGCCTGGACCAGGAATGGGGAAACGTCCCATAAATCACTTTGCTCTCTGAAAAAGTAATCTCTTTTCTAGAGAAAATATTAGAACAAGAAGGGAAGGAATAAAAAATGGCAAAGCTATTTGGCATCAGGAACTCAGTAATATATTATATATATTTACACAATTCAGTTTTATGGATATCCCATTCAAAAGAATTCTTCCAGGGGGGATATGGACTAAGATTCTCACATTCTCGCGTTTTCTCCGCGATTCTCACCGGATGGATAGCGGGCACAGGAAGAGACAAATCGCCTCAGCAGAACGGAATATGTTCCCATCAAAAAGACCTTATGTGTTCTTAGCTTACGACGCCACTTCCGGTCACTCGGTTTTTTAGAATCGGTTTGACTTGGCGCCCAAGGAGACGATGGTTGTAGGGCACGTTCATTTCTTGCTCCCGTTTACATGTTCGGAAGAAAACACGCTATGGACCCACGGGGTACTTTATTGGGGCCCTAACCGATACCGAAATATTTTCTTAAGTCAAAATGTTTTTATTTACGACCCACAGGGGAGTACTTTTTTATTATGAATGGAAAGGGATTTTGACCGCAAGCCGCGATTCCAAATGACTTGAAAAAGTAGCCAAAACGTACCCAAAAAGAATGGAAGAAATTGGTCTGAGAAACTTGAGCGATGTGTTTTTGGCCGTTGGGCGTGTGAAAAAATGCCACGTTCCCATACGGTTTATTTTGGAAGCTTCTGTTCTCTATACCCCAGGTCGGAAATCCGCAATGCCCCCAATTCCTGTACGGTCAACCGGAAACTCGTATCACGATTTTGGGTTTCTTGAAAAAAACAGAAAAATTGTCTTGTTTCTTATAACAGTCAAACTAAAGAAAAGGATGGATGTCCAGCACAACAGAGCTTTTGGTTTTCCTTGGAGCATTATCCATGTTTAAGAGGCTCTGGACTTTTTTGGACGCGAATTGCGAATGTGGATTTCTTTTTATTCCTTTTTTATTAGACAGGCTTTTCCTTTGTTGTGTAGTTTGCTGTGTGGTGGTTGAGCGAGTTTTGTGTGTTTTAGGTGAGCTTCTAGCCCGAAAAACACTGGCGAGGGAGAGAGAAGTGGTAATGAAATGAAAATGCAGAACTTTAAAAAAATTTTTTTAGTTTTTTTAGTTTTGCCCGTTTGTCTTTACTCCCGTTCCTGGAACAGTTGTAATCTGGTATATGAAGGTTATTAGATAAAGCCACATCTGCGTTACTCATAAAAGGGAATACAGTTTTTGTTTTAAAAACGGAACGGGTGGGTGGAATGCAAAGTCGGATGGGATTTTTCTGTCATTTTTTTTATGTTTTTATTCCGGAGACGGGAGTTTTGCATATACGCAACCCAGCTCTCAAGGATATGGGTGGCCGTAAAAAATTCTAAAAGGAAGGAATCACTCATAGGAGTCCGATGGATAATGAATTTAGGGAGAGAAAGGGGTTCTCTCATGCTTTTTATGGACGTCAGATAAAAAATGGGGCCTTTTTACCCGTGAATGGCTACCGGGGTTGTCTTGGGAGGGGCGGGGGTGAGAGGGGGCCAGCTTTGAAGGTAATCAAGACAGTGCGGGCGAAAGGAATGAGATTATTGAGCCCACGGAGACTCAGATGTGTGCGTGTAAAGTCTTCTTCGCTTTGGTATTGAACTGGGCTCCGGATAAGAGGTGAGGAATTGGGAAATGACAGCTGCGGTTTTACTACGCGGGGCTTTATTGGCTGCGGTGGATCTTAATTGCTAAACGATAATCGCCGCTGTAGCCTTACCACCCGTTGATTTTTTTACGTAGATCGTCTGCGTCTGGTAGTTCGCTTACGATTATCGGGGCCTTGCCTGGTACTTGAAACACGCTTTTAACGCGGTTTGGGACGTTTTGACAAAGGTCCGTTGGGGGAATGATAATAATTTCCAGTGACGTTAGGAATCTAAAGTTCTTTTATTCACCCAAGCTTCCTTTAATAAGAAATTACAAGTTCTAATAAGTCAGAATTTCAAATTCATTTCAAATTTAAAAGTAAGAAATACTGTAGATGCCGCTTATTGTGATCACGTTTGTCAAGTGAATATTGATTCTATTAAACGGAGATTCTAGTAACTGAAAATCGGAAATATGAATAGAATACTAAGATTAATCGGCGCATGAAACGAATAGGCTTGCTTAAACCAAAGACACAAAGCATTGTCTACTTTTTGACACGTTTCCTTTTCCTAGATTCACTATACCCACTATTGTTTATTTCGATTTTTTTTAACAATTTTGATAGAGATGATTGAGGAATTCCTAACGTAACAGCCGCTTCCCTTTTTTGTGGCAAATCTTTTAAATGTATCGTGTCATGAGTTTCAATGAGCCGCAACTTCTCTAAAAGATTATGGACCTGACGTTCTTCTCTCGGGGCCCGGCGTCCTTGTTTCGGTTACACGGTGTAGAGAAATAAGATGGAGAAACTCAGGCAAAGCCGTTGTTATCTAAATAAGGCACTGGTTAATTGGATTATCAAGGCAAAAAATTGTATTGTCAAAAACTTGGTTACGCTGACGAATTCAATGGTTCACTTGTGTGCAGTCAAAAGGATAAAATGGAACTGAGCTGGTAAAAGAAGGAAAGGTAAAAGGAAGACAGAGTCGAGTACACGTGGAATAGAAAAGGACCGAAAAAGGTTAGGTAAAACGTTTCAGTGTTCGTATGGCCCTTTTTCTTACGACTTGTTCTTTCTAAAGTTCGAACACACGGAGTCCTTTTATCGAGTCATCCTTGTGTCTACTTCCCAGGGTTCTCAACACGAAATCTCTTATAATTTTCACGGTTAATTAAATGAATCGGTAATTTAATTGAATAACCTGCTCATTTAATTAACTGGGGAGTTTAGAAGGGATTTTCCACTATAAGCGAAGTAGTGGGCTGGAAATGACAGGATTGGTCAAAAATCAATGTAAAAAGCAAAGTCATTGGTCCATATGCGAAGTCCATGTAGCAATCATTACTGCTATGTAGTTTCGTTACTGTACAGTACAGTACTTTTAAAAAAACGACCCAACCAAAGCGAACCGTCCTTATGGTCCTTATGGCCCGCAACTGTGCGTCTAGGAACAGCACTGCGAATGGTAAATGTGGCTATTCGCAGACTGTTTCCAGACGCGCAGTTGCGGCCATTAGGACAGTACCGTTTGTTTGGGTCATTTTCTTGTATCTTTTAAACATACTGTACGTGTGAAGATCTTTTGAAATTGGTTCTAATATCTGAACGTGTGATTCTAATAACCGAAATACTATGAACTTTATCATTTTGCATCGGTCTTCAAAATTTGATTCCATAAAAGTGGCTGATTCTAGTAACCTGCAGTGATCACAATAAGCGGCTTCTAATGTAGTAGTTCTTTTCCTTAGCGCAGGAGGGCTTGGGCCAAAAAAAAAAGTCTTGCCGTACTGGCTGTCGTCATTTTGAAACGAATGATTTCGGGTACATCTTGGCCACATTTCTTTCCAGAATAAAAGGCGATTGAGGTGTCCTTTGCCATGCTTGGGGAAATAGAATCCGAATATGAGAATTTTTGGGACGTGAAGGTTTATTTTTATTTTCGTGTGCCGAGTCATGGTAAAATGGAAAATCCCGATAGCGTACGGAATCTTAAGAAGACTTCCTTCGGAGTGACCGGAAAATCAAAGGAAGAAAAAAAGATTTAGTTTGTGGAGCAAAGGGAGACTGAACGACAGCAAAAGAAGTTTTTAAGAAGAAAAAGGCCAAATCCGACGAACGCCATCGTCAGCTGAGATCCTTGTGATTACAATGGACATGAACCGACCATCTTATTCTCTGTGTGGCAAAAGCTGTGTTAGAGGGTTGATAGACCCTGATAAAGTGCTCCTCCGGCGGCCACTTTGGAGACTTGCGGCTGCCTGCTCTCCTTTCGCGTGCACTTATCACGAGCCAAGCCCCCGGCTGCATGCTTAAGAAGGCGGGGGGAAAATAATAATAATAATGAAAAAAGAAAATTCGCCTGTACCCGTATCTTTTTTATTCTCTTAATATCTATGATTTTTACGACGCCGTCGTTGTGGAGACGTCTCTACGCTTATTTATTCCTTTAATGTGGAGCCAATTTCCATGCAGATTACCTGCTCCTCGTCGCTTGAGAATTCATGGGTTGGCTTTATGTATTAATTTGGCTGCTGTTCCTGGATTCGGCAAGGCAATATATTCGATAGGAGGATTTGAAACCTACCCGAGACAAAGTACTATCTCAGCAAACTTTGTTTACGTATAGAAAATGCAAGTTAGGCTGAGACAAAAGTAGGCCAAGTTTTTTTTTTTCGTTAATTTTATTGAAGTGAAAAGTGCGACAGAAAACGATTTATCTTTTAGGTCGATGTCCATATAATGTGAAAAAGGAGAAAGAAAGTTTCCTAGAAGCTTAGAGGTTTTAGCTCTCCCACTTGAAAGGTTTTCCACATGTTATTTAATGGCGAGCGGAAGAGGCTTTTCCTTGGGCTTCCTGTCCACGCGAAATCCCACAGGTGAACAACTTAATAGATGACCATAGGCAAAAGACCTACAAGGTCACGAAAGAACTCCTTTCCGTTTTTTCTCTCGTTTTTTTCCCTTACATACGATAGCACTTCGGGACTAGCACGAGAGGGCGAGACTCAATTTTTTAAATATAGTTCCAGTTTCAATACATAGAGAGCCATGGCTAGGTGCCCCCCTCCCCGCATGCCACTGAGAGTTGGGACCTCTAGCAGAGGATTCTACTTTGTGCTGTATCATTAATAAGATGGCTGGCTGAGGCGACAGCAAGAGTGAATTCGAAACGTTCCGCAAAAGGCTCGAATTGTCAAGTCCAAACCGAATCTAGTTACTGTCTATACAAATGAAGAATGCATGGGGCACGATTTCAACCTTCATCTATATTGAAGCAGGACATGTATAGTCTTCTCTGTTTGTTCTGTAACTTAAAATATTCATAGCGATGCGGTACGGAGTTTATCGAATCAATTGACTTTGATTCGTGCATTTTCGAATGACTTTGACTCGCCCTTATCGATCGTCTCAATCCCATCATAACTTTTTCGCCCTTTTCGCTTCAAAAGGCTATCCACCAAAATAATGTTAATAATTAAAGGCTCTCGGATACCTTATCTCGGTATAGGCGGTTAGCATGAGGAATTTTTTAACAACTTTTTGAGAAAATCAGTACATTTCGTAAAAAATTCTATGACAGTAATCTTGAGCTTGCTAACAGGTAGTGCCAAACCAATGCACACTTTTTAAGATGAGTAATAAATTAGCAATATGCAAATTAAGTTTGCAAACTATGAGAAATACGTTGCCCCAAAATCTGTCCTTGGATTGTGCACAAGCTGTTAAGAAAAGAAAACTTTTGTTTTAAGTTGCTTTCGAATCTGACGAGCCGTTTTCAAGGAATCTTGATCCGAATGGTGATTTGGGATATTGTGCTGCTACAATACAGCAAGTTGTGGTGACGAATTGTACTTTTCAGAATCAAAGTAAGCGTAGAAACTTTGCCGGCAATTAGCTATCCATTTCTTTTTTCACTTTCTTACAAGCTTTCTTTTTAGCTTCGGCAAAACTATAACAAACAACAGTGCCATCTGTGAGTGTTTCGCATCAATAAGCTAAGGTATACGGGAGCCTTAATAAGAATAACAATGAAAAAATCTAAAAATTTAGAAAAACACGGACTCTAAATTCATGTCACCAGAGAGCTTTAGTTTACTGTTTGAAGCATGGGGTAAAGCCTGCACCGACAAGCTCGGTAAAGCCACGCCAAGGATATGTCTGTGACGCCATGACCCGAAGTTTGCATGCCAATAACTCGTGAACGGCTACTCACACCAACGGGAAATAAAGTTTGTTATTCTTTGGTTAACGGAGACTGCAAGCATTACTCTAAACTAGTGGGTTCTGTGCAACAATGAACTTAAGGCCACGGTGTACTGCAAGTAGCTGAGCATTTTTTATCGAAAGATGGCGCTGATGTCAGACTCATTTCTCATTGTAATTTCATAAACTTTAAAAAGAAATTAAAAGAAACAGATAGAGATAATTGAACAATTATTTTCTACAAATATCTTAGTAAACAAAATCTACTTTACCTGTTGCTTAAGATTTTTATAAATGACTTATTTAAAATTTTAATAACTTGAACACTATGGAAAAAATGGCGAAACCAATATTAAACATGAAAATTAGCAGGTAAAGTAGATTTACACATCCCATGCATTATTATCACAATGTAATTTCATTATTTTGCACAGGAATGAGAATATTCGAATCAAAATTTAAGCCATAAATTCCAGTGTACCGTGGCCTTAAACGTAACTTTAAATGAATAGGGCGAGGCCAAGGGCTTCTATACGTTGTTTGAACTCGAGTTAGGTTTTGAAGAACGTAAAACAAGTCCCAAGTATCTTCAAACAAAGCCCAGGAATGCTTCAATGGGTCAAGTTTCTCTGACTTCTACGGCTTATTTGAAAGCTCATTTGGTTAATTAAATCATTAAGGTTCAAGAGTTCTCTTCTTTTTGTAAGAAGACAGCGACCTGGAGTAGGGCAGCAAAGAAAGGTCTGTTCAATTGGTTAATTATAAGAAAGAGAAGATAAAAAAGGAGGTCCGGAAGGTAAATCCTTTGGCGGACCATAAGAAGGAAGGTTAATGGTTTATTGCTTATTACTGACTACAGTACTCTGTATTATTGGCCAGGATATGCTTGTCGGGGGAAATACTATTGTTCGAGACATACCAGGGTTCGCTGTGCAGTACTATAGGCCATCGTAAGTCCTAAAAATTGGGAAAAGAAATGCTCATTTCATTGTTAGGAGCTTATATTACATGCGTCAGATAAAGTTTCTATGTTATGTCTCTCGTAAAGTACCTTTTTTGGAGCGCGACTCGATATATAAATGTAATACAGCTTAAAAGGGGAGGGGGTACGTATTTACGTGCCGCTCACAATAATAGCGAATCGATTTGACCTATTGTTGACAAGCCAAGTCGGTGTGTGTGCCAGTCTGTCTCGAAAGCGAATCAGTCCCTGTTTTGCACTGCATGGGCTTTTCTCTGTCGCGTTTTTGTAGCCCGTGGTATTGTGTGCGGGGATTTATTACTGTTTCGGAGCACCGTGTTTCGGCCCCATTCTTCTGCCGCAGAACAATATCTTTATTTATCTGTCTTTAACTTGAGCTCTTGGCAGGGCGTGGCTTCAACTTTTAAGGGCTGTTTCTTGTGTGCTGGAGGTACAACAGCCGAAGCAAAGTAAAAAGTTGATACTTTACCGTGCTTTTTTCTCTCCGACTATATGAGTCGTTGCCGTGCGTTACTCCGAGCCAGGGTATACCTGATATGTCATGATTGGCGATGTTTTTATACATACAAGGAAACATGGTGGGGTTCAAAAGAATAGGCTGCCGATCTTTTGAACATTTCTTTTCTGGGTGGGATGAAAAGCTACGTTTATTACCGTCACCTCGAGCCTCCCCCCTTAAAATGGGCAATGAATTTTATATTGTCGTTTAGATCTACTTTTGAGAGTATGTAGCCTACTTGCACGTTATGTGTGTGAGTGCAAGCAAACTTATCGTGCCGAGGGTAATATAGTAGGTAGAATATATAAGGCGGATATTTACAAACGGAATACACCATAAAAATGAAGTAGAAGTTTTAGGGGAAAGTTTAGAGTACTTAAGTTTACAGCAAATAGGCCCAGGGTGTTGTCGCTTTTTTACTTTATTTTATTTGAGCTATTTATTCCCCGAAAAGAGGGAGTGATTCAATGCCTTACTTTCTTTGTCTATTGGTTAGGACATTCGGGTGGGAGAGGCAAAATCTCTTCAGCTATGTAGCTTTTTGTGGTTGAGGACATTTATTGATATTGTTTTTGGCATTTGAAAAATAGCCCATGGCTCCGCCCCCTCTCTATACAAAAGCGAGTTGAAATTTGGTGAGCTTTTATGTATATTTTAGGCGAAAGGAAAATGTCTTGACTTTTCATGTGGCTATTTTTCATGCCGCTTTTTATTTCTGGGGAGACGAGTTAACCCTCATCCCAGAAAATAAAGAAACGAAAAAAAATCACAATTGGCACACATTTGGGTAGCCCCCAAAACCTCCCTAACTATAGCTCACGTCATTTTCGGTATAGTAAGGAAAGTCAGCCGTAATGGAGAGAGAGACAGAGTAGAAGGCAGTTGAATTGTTGCAACAATTTATGTCTGACATCCGAGGAAAAAGCGAAGTCGGGAGCGGGAAACAAATGATGGTCTGGGGTTGCATATGTATATGTAGAAATAGAGTATTCTCTATTTGACTTATTTTTTATTCAGTTATTTTCTACACTGAAAATGAACTTGCTATATAAAGAAGAAAAAAGGCCGAGGAGCAAAAGTTAGTTCATAACTCTTGCTTGACTGGACTAAGAATTCACTTTTATTTTCTTATCTTCTTATTTCTTATTTTTCTCTATTTTTCTCTAGTCTTTGTTTCATTTGGGTGAATGGCGAGCCTTTTTTTTTTTACTCTTCTTTGATGACCGAACGTGTGCTCTTTTTTCTTCTTTTTCTTAGTTGGTGAGCCAAATGGTATGTAACCCTGGCCATATTGACCCCCCTCCCCCCGTGCAAGTTAGCTAAGACGGCGCACGTATTTATTCCACGTAATTTGGCCCTTTTTCGACCGGAGAAGGGTTTTAAGGGCCGCCCTTACCGGAAACGCCTGTCTTCCGTTTGGGATAACTGTATTTCTAATGCCATGGTAGAAGACTGAGTCGGAAGCTAGAAAGTTAGGATAAATCCATACGGGGCTAAATAATAAAATAATTTAAAAAAAGATAAAAAAGGGCAGGGGAGGGTTGGGGAAGAGTTATCTTTGAAATGTAGCTCTCCAATCCGTGTCTGATAAGAGAACATGAGCAGATTAAGGTGTTTAATGAAGAGAATATACGCTAATTGGGTTCTAATTTAGAAGACTGGCTGTGTAGTGCTGTAGCCATGGGAGTTTTGTTGCAGTTTGGGCTAACGATTCTGGGTTGAAGACATAATTGGACGGGAAGGGCTCATGACGTCATCTTGATGATTTCCTTGATGAGAAGCACGACCATTCGCGTTGAGCGGAAAGGGTTATTTGTGCCCGGAATTGGAAAATGAATCTCAATCTCTTGGGTTTACACGTTACCTTAGAGCCTTTTTGGCCGAGAAGACAGTTTGTGACGTCATCGTCGTGTTTTACTTGTCGCAAGTGGGGCGTTGAGAGAGCCGTGGAAATGGAGACTAATTCCGGGCTGTTCACATATAATTTGTTGGGTCTTTCTGACCCGCAGTGCGGGCTACGAAGTCATTTGTGTGTGCGGTCGCGAATATATAGTAGAGAGGAAGTACAGAAACGCGCGTGGATTCGTAATGCTTAACATGACTCCTAGCAAGGTTTTTTTCAAAGCTTATTGTCACTACTTTGTCATTGTGTCTCTGGGAAAATGGAACGATAAACACGAAAACTAGATTCGGGGTTTTATTATGAAGCCAAAATTGGACTAATTTTATACAAAAGATCTGCGTTTGTTTACATTTTTTTTTTGGTCTCACAAGAAGGCTCAGTTTAAGGTCTTAAGAAACTGTTCTGCCGGAATTTAGACCGACTCGAAAGCTTGCTCGAAAGTAAAGGCGAAGGATTTTCTTCAGTTTCAAACGTTTCAAACCACATCCTGGAATGCCATTAAGAAGGATTCCCATGGAAATGCACTGGTATATAAATTCTGGTTTTAAAAACGAAAGTAAAAAAAAAATAACGTGTCAAGTCGCTCTTTTATTGTATCGTTTACGACTTCAAAAGAAAAAGTCTGAAATTTCTTTAAACTTGGTTTCGCGGCTTTTGTTGGGTAACCCAAAGCACATGTGATTTTCATGACGTGATACTTAAGCTTTGAGGAATGAAAAAGCATGAAAGACACGCTTGGCAAGTGTTGCGGATCTATGCCAGCAAGAAGGAAAGGGGGGTAGGGGGGCTCTTTTCCCTTTTAATATGTACGAAATATGGCAGTACTTGACCCAGATTCACATGCGAGACACCAGGACACACACAGAGCAAAACTCATGTATAATGTACTGTCGTCTTCCTGAGACAAAAGGAAAAGAGCAATAAGTCGAGCCGTTTTGTTTAGCTTAAGAACTTTCGGTGGCAAAATCGAAAAAAAAAATCCTTTTTCGTGTTTCTTCTTATAGCTTTTGACGCGAGAAGAAAAAGAGTGTCTTCAGATCCCAACGTCCGGACCTGCTAAGCCTTTAATATAGGATTTTAATCAGCGCGGCTTTTTTTCACTGTGTTTACTTGAGGGAGTGGGAAAAAGAAAGAGACAGACAATGGAGCCAACAACGCCATCTTAACCTTGTGTCACCCAATAAGCGAGCGTTTATTACCGTGGAAACAAGCTGCTGTGAACGTGCTTTCCGGTACCAGCAAAGTCTTGACCAGTGTTCTCGCGCGCTTTTCGTGTTGGTCCATTTTTGTGGTAAGACTCTTTCTGTATCCTTGTGAGAAATTTCCAGCTCGTGGCCCAGCAACAATTTAGCTTATATAGATCACGCTCCAGGCGGATTTTTCTTTTGTTTTTAAGATGTTTTACTATTAGTCCTTGGCGCAGACGCGACATAAAACACATGACTAGACTACAAAAGTCGAGAAAGCCTGGCAAGTTCATCACAGCTCTAATTTTGGGTCACTGGAATCACAAGAGTGTCACTTTTCCGTTGACCTCTTGACATATGTGGGGGAGTGGAACCGGAACACTGTTGCTGAAATGCGTTTAGCATTCCTTTTTACGCTCGGAATGCGATATGAAGTCATCGTATGAAGAATTTTTCGACTTGGCGAGGGAGGAGTAAAGTACATAAAGTCTCTCATCTTGAGTGTGTAATGAGAAATTTGAGAAAATTGCAGAGCTACTTTTAATGACACGAATTGGAATTCCAAGCTAGAAGATACAATGAGGAATTTACGGCTTCCAGGAAGTTATTAATATAAGATGCCTCCGATGTCCGCTGACAAGTGTTGACACTTTATGGGTAAATTAATATGCGTAATAGGTGGCAGCTAATTTGCATACCGAGAAGCGACCCGAGTCCCGCCTTGATGAGAATAGGGGTGAAAAGAAAATTTTAAAAATTCAGACTTTGTTATATATAGTAAATGAGTAGATGTTTGCGCTTACAGAAGCCGTAGCAAGAGGACCCCTGCACAAGGCGAGGGTTGGAGGGGGCCGAAAAACATAAAGTAATTTGCTATGGCCTGCTGTGTAACGTCTCCAAGGAGCCATATGGGTGATGGCTTGCCTTGCATGTAATCAATGGGTCTGGGGCAGTCCAGACATCATCCCACACATGGAAGTCACCAATGTTCGCAAGGGGCACGTCACTTGACTATTAATTTGGTTTACAAGTCATCGTTTTGATTAAAAGTGCTTGTAGGCGAGACGTTTATACGCTTATGGGAGGCCCGAGTACTTTTTTTTTATTATTTTTTTAAATTTTTTTTAAGAGAAAAATAGTCTTCTTGGGTGGAGAATGAGGCGGGCGAAAGAATGGGAAAGGATACTTTGTGTTTGTTTTGGTCGTTCAAGTTTTCGAGTTTTTTGACAGTGACGAATCGAGGCGCATAAGCACAGCTGGACATGATACCTTGCCTATATACACCATTTTGAAAATAGCGTATTTTCAATAGCGTGTATATTTATGGTGTGTTGAAACCTTGTACAAAAATCCGGCCTAAGAAATTGTGTGTAGGGGAATACTGGCTTTGAATACTGCGGTTTTTTGTCGTGTTTTGTGCGAACCGAACCAGTTTATTTATTTTTGGCTTTTCACGTGCAAGTTAGGAAGGGAAGAACACGCTATAAATCTTGGCATGGTTCGAGAGGTGTCAACCTGCTAAAAGAACATACTGGGAAAGTTTTCAGGGACGACTTGAAAAGAAAAGTGAAGAGGGCGTCACTATTTATTAGTCTAATTGTCTGCTGGAAAGAAAGTTTGGGGTTTTAGGCCTGGGAATGCAGAAATAAAAGAGCCATTGTACAATTCTTTTTATTTATTTTTATTTTTTAACTTTTTATACACATACAGGGACGGACAGAAGAAGTAAGCGATATCGTTCAAGACCTTCGAAAACTGTTTCTAAAGATGTGGACAAGAATCATTGATCTTGTAGTCGCTTTTTCTTTGGTGGACACAGGGTGAGGGTGGGGTTAGTGGAAAAATGGTGGATAGAAAGTCGTATTTTTTTTTTTTCGTTTTGGGAACCTCTCCAGCTCCACCCAGAGCGGAAGAAAGGCGAAAGAGACGACTCTGTGTAGGCGAATTGCACATGGAAGCGCCCAGTAAACATGGTGGCTAAACACGCTCGAATTCGTGTGTAAGGCCCGTGATAGATCCGGTGCAAAAGACTTGCATCCTGACCAAAAAGGACCTTTTTCATTATGCATAGTGCGTACCGTACGCGGAAACCATTTCATGCTGATGCGCTTTGGCTCCTTACGACTTCTTGGCAAGCGAACGTTGTTTTTGTTAATAAATATTTGTTCGTTTTTTTTAAATTATGTTGTCTTTTCTAGTTTTTTAAGACGGTTAATTACTGCCCTTCCAAATGTCGAGAGTTTTTGTGTTGATGACGTGGAAGAGAGCACGTGGATTAATGCGCTTACCCTGCCAAATGTGAGCATCTAAAAGATATAGCGTATAAGGAGCCACAAATAGACATAGACACACACATACACCATTTTTTTTAATGGATTCAAGGGAAGAAGCGTCGAAAACAAGGAAGGGAGGAAGGAACACAACAGCAGCGAAACTCATAGAGGCAGAAAAAAACAACTTCGGGGGTAGGAAGAGGGACGGTTTTTAATTGAATTTGGAATGACTTGCAGCATTGTTCGCTGTGAGTGGGGTATATATGCGTATAGTGCGGCAGGGAAACCCCAACGAGAAATGGATCCTGACGGATCGTGAAGTGCTCCTTTACACCCATTTTTTTTATCCAAGAAAATTTGTATTATATCGTTCTGAAATGATTTGAACGGAAACAAAGAAATAAGTTGCATATGCGTGTAGTATAGGTTTAATCTTGTTGGAGGGAGTTGAGTTAAAAACGGGTGGACATACGAAATTAAGTCGTGTGAGCATGTCCAAACTTGTTGGCGACGTGTTTTGTGTCTTTGAATCAGAACCAAGGGGTTGAATGTATAGATGCTGCGTGACTGGAGCTGAACAAGTGACGTGGGAAGAAACAACTGATCGTAAACTTTAAACTTTCTTCGTGACCGTAGACTATACTCTCTCGGGTAAACCTTCAAGGGTCAGGGGGGATTTGGGCTTTTGGTTGGGTTAACTTTACAACTGAAACGCGCGTTTTCCAATTCTGTTAAAATGAAGGATTTCCTCGTCTTACAAGGAGAATAGTTACGATTAAAAAGGGGATTCAAGCATCTTGCTCGTTTATTTAGACTAGCTTGTCTACAGAATTAAGGTTTCCGTATAAGCTTAACCTTAGCCAAAATCACTGCGTGTACTGCAAGTAGTTGATCATTTTTGTCAGAAGGGGGCACTGATGTCATACCCTTTCTCAATGTAATTTCATAAACTTTTAACAAGGAATGAAAGGAAACAGAAAGATATATTTTTTCCTATCTTAATAATAAAATCTATAGAACTGGGTTCGCTTTTTGATGCATATGACTTATTTGACATTTTCGTAACTTGGAACTCTATGTAAAAACTTATGGAAGAAAAATATTAACAGAGAAGAACCCACTTCTATAGTCAAATGCATCCCATGCATTACTATCGTAATAGAATTTGATTACATTGAATAGGGGAAGGGGAATTTTTTAATCCATTTTTGCCATGCTGTAGTGCCATAACGGGCTCCGGTACACCGTGGCCTTATACATAGCCAGATGGCACGGCGTAGGCGGTTAACATGGGGAAAATTCGGAATAACTTTTCTGCTAAATCCGGTGCATTTTTGAGAAAACCCTTTTGACAGTAAAGTTGTTTACAGTAGTCGCTGCACAAAAAAATGTAGGTATCCCTTTTCCGAGTGGTAATAAATTAGTAATATGCATATTGAGTGTTAATCAATGGTAATTTATTGGGGATATGGAATATGGAAAAAATCGACTGAAAAGAAATCCTTTGATATTTCACTCCGCGATGGAAAGGGAAACTTTAGGGTGCACAAATTGCATGTAAACAAAAAAATCGGTCCCCCCCCTCCACCCTCCTTGTCATATGTGTCCCCCCCCTCCACCCCCCTTTGTCTCCTATCCCCCTCTCCACCCTTTTTGTTCTGTGTTCTATGTTAAAGGTTAATGCAGAAGTATTACCCCTTTAACAATTTTTAAAATTATGGACAATGTACAGAAGACATATTTAATAAAGCTTGAGGCAATAGGCGCGAGCCTACGCCTGTTTATCAGAAAAAAAAAAAAAAAAATCGGTTCTCAAGAAATCTTGTTCCGGAATTCGCTGATTTAGCATCCAAACGAAGTCTGTCGTGCTTTGCAGGAGCTAAGATATACGGGAGCCTTAAGCGACGATTTTTAAAATGATTAATCCACTGCGGCTTCTTGTTCTTGGAAAGGTTGAAAAGTTTCGAAATTTTGAAGATCTTAAACGAGTAGTTTCGCCTATTTACCACGCCCCTTTGTTTAATAATGTGGATTCTTAAAGCCCCATAAGTTGTAACGCTTATCTTAATGTTATCAGGCCTGAATATATTTAGCATGCAGAGCCCATACGGGGTAACGTGGAATCTATTGTAAGAGAGGTGGATCAAATTTTCCGTAAAGGGATGGAAATAAAACCTCTTGGCCGGACAGCAGGCGTGATTGGGCCACTTGCTGAGTTCCATTTACGTTCCCCAGGATCAATTTCTCAGTCCAGGGCAGGTCGGAGCTGCTGCTGGCTTGTATGCCTCCCCCTTCCTTTATTTTTATTTTTAAAATAAACTAAAAATAATGTGTGGCCTTCCAGTTTTTTTTTTTTTGTTTTTTTTTTGCTATCATGTCCGGTAGTTTTTGAGTCCATCTCGAAAATGCGGAGACGGCTGACGGCTGTGTGGGCTACTATTGCCCCGCGAAAGATTTTTCGATGGTTATCGGTTAAAGGTCTATAAGGGGAGGCCAAAAACGAACGAATTCGTGCAGGACCAAATAAAACGCGTGTGTCGTGAAGGCTGCCATGCATGGCATGGCCGGCGAGATCGAGACAAAAGAATAATTTTCGCTTCATTTTCGACAAAAAGAAACGGTTATTGGAACAAGGTGTTGATGGAGAGGGACGATTGTGCACGCTTGCACGCGGGCGGGAGCGAGAAGAGAGCCAGAGAGAGAGAGAGAGAGTGGTTGCAGGTGCTGCTGGAGATTGGCAGCTGATAAATAGTCATTTTTCTTATGCTTGACTTATGTTATTTCTCGGGCAAACGTGTAACGACTGAACCAGTTGAGAATTTCATTTTTTTATTTTATTTTTTTTAATTTTTTTTTAACGCTAGGAAGCGCTCTTTGTGCGAGTTTAAGAATTGAGAAGTTTTTTGGCCTTGAAAGGGAAAGGAAAATGTGAGGCATTTCTGGTCAAATTTCTGGGTTCTTTTTACTTGGGAAATTGGCAAGAAGAGTTTTTTTTTTTTTTTGGGGGGGGGGGGGNNGGGGGGTGGAACCTCTTTGTTTCTTTGCTAAAACCGAACTCATTGATGCAGACGAGGTTGTCCTAAAGAACGTGTTACAAAGTCCGGGCTTTTCCTTTCGGCAAAACATTTTAGCATAGCATAGACTTTTTTTTAGGTTTTTCCCTTTTTTGTTAGCGAAATGATATTGGAAAGGGCGCATGTCGCGGAACAAGGCGAATTTTCTTGCACGATACTTCATTGATTCGCGGATATATAGATCCCAAAACGTTGAATCTTTAATTTTGGGAGTCTCTTTGTCAAGGACAATATCTCTGAAATTTCGCCAAGCGCTATAAACATGGGCTAGGGAAACGGAAAAGCAAATATTTACGTGCATGCTTCATTGATTAACGAGTCCAGGTGCCCATGGGCTATCGACTCAAGTCAGTAACTTTGGACTTTAGTTTTTTTTTAATGATTATTGTATTTTTGGGCGCCAATCTAGTAAAGTCGTGTTATTGGGTAAATCGATGAGAGAAAAAAGGGATAGTGTTCATATCCCAGCTTGGGGAAAGCTGGGATAAGATTTTAAGCCTTGAAAATATGCTATATTAATCTCTTTCTGACTGGCTTGACATTTGAATGATCATTTCATCTTTAATATTCCCGAGGTTGAGTTTTCTTTATGATGGCTTCCGGCCTTGTACGATGTAATAAAAGTTCTAAAAGCAGAAAGTTTGGAAAAGTGTAGTGTCTGGAAAGAGCAGAAAAATCTGGCATTACGCACTTAAGAAACGACCTATTACAGAGATCCCGACTACTCGAGAAGTATCAGACGATTTTTTTTTTTAGTATTCGACATTGGGACCGAAATGGGCCGTTGTTCTTTTCTCTCCCAGCCCAGCCAGGGGACGATACTTTTCGTCGAAAAAGCCATACACCTGGAACTTGAAACAGTTTGAAGCCTCAACAAGAGTGCGCTATGATCGTAGAGCCAAGTGCATTTGAATCGGTCCTTCCGAAAAATAAAAGTTCCCGGGAAAGTAAAACTTTTTGGGAAATCGGCTCGCTCACTCTCGAACCAACGAGCGAGTGTCTACTTTGGCTTTGCCCGTTTCGCTCCAAGTTTCTCTTTGGCTCGGGGAGTTTTCGAGGGCGGAATTTAGTTAATGGTTGAGTGAGGCCTTCTCTCTTATTGTTACTTTCCCAGTGCCAGTCGTCCTGGGAATTTGGCTACCGGAAGAGCTTCCCACTTGCCCTTGCTGTGTATTATTGACTAATATCTCCAAATATGCGCCACACAGCCTTAAATCTTCCCTTTCTGATTCCAATAAAGTATGTTTTGCGAAACATATTAATCTCATTGTGTCTATACTCCCTATGCTTATTCAAACTCACCTTCCCGAGGAAATATTCAGAGCCGATTGTGTTTCCTTATTATTAGTATTCGTTAGAAGGGTATTATTAGAAGCCGGAGCTGGTTGCTTTGCAACTTGAGGCAAAGTCACTCATGAACGTACGTCATTCGCGTTCTTTTGTGTTCCCTTTTTCAGTTATAAGTATTGGAAAAAGAGTGCCAAAGCATTCTCGAGGTTCAGCAAAATTGCAAACGAGGATAACGTGCGATTTTCCTAGAATTTTGGTATAGTCGGCTGTATAAGAGGGAGTGTGATTCGATTATGACGGTGAACGAACTTTTTGTCATTTTATTTTTGTAGTGTCATATTTTTGTCCCGCTTTTGATAAAGACCGGCGACAAGCTTTATAAACCAAGAGACTAGGTAAGAAGCTTCTTTAGGGAAATAACAAAAGCAACCGAGAAAAAGCTCCCCTCCTTTCCCCCGCGCATTCCAATACGTGGGTACTTTTGGTTAGCCCGCCTGGAATCGCCGAGTCATTGTATACTACAAGCTCATGGACCAGCTCCTAAGGGTAAATAACCACATTAGTCGACTGAAAGGAAGAGAATTGTAAAACACGTGTCACGTGTGTAACGTACATTCAAGAAGCTATTAATTTTTTTTTTGGGGGGGAGACCTTTGGTATGTACCGAAAGGCATTCCACTATGTATTCATTGGGTTCTAAATATTATACAGTGTGTTCTCAAAAGACCCAGTTTAAAACGTTTTGCTCCGTCTAAGCTTATTACAAAGTTTTTTTCCCTCATCCTGAAAGATAAACGAAACACTATAATATAAGAACAAAAGACAGGTACAAGAAAAGGTTATGACCAACTGGAACGCGCTTAGTACATTGGAGAATAATAACCTGTCTTTCTGGATACGAGAGCTATCATTTTGATTGTCCATCAGCAATAAACTACGCGTATGACAATAAAACGAGTCTTTCCTTGAAGAAGAGCGAATTATGGATGAATTAAGGCCTTGGATGGCTGTGCCTTGCGAAAGTACGTAATGTACAGTACATGGACAAAAGTCTCGTCAGGTGTTTTATGACATTAGGTAATGAGCCACAGCTCCCCTCTGTGCTGCGATTATTATGACATTTTTAATTATGGTAGTCATTAAGTTCCCTGGCTGCGAGGTGTATTAGCCGCTCATTAGCAGCGACCCCCCAAAAATGCCACATGCTTTGGATGTAGTGCCTCTGTAACCGGGTATATAACTACACAACAAAGGTCCAGTAGCCTATCCTTTTCCCGCTCCCTTAACAAAAGCGGCTAACATCCAGTCATTCATACCCCCAAAAAAAGAAAATAAAAAAGGACAAAAGGAAACAGTGACACCACATGTCAAAAAAAAAATATATAAAATATAGCTATTGTCATAGGATGTATATAGGACTTGATAAGGGATGAAGGATGATGTGACTTCTAGGTCTTGTGCTCTCGCTCTGGTCGTCACTTTATAGGCCGTCACAGTCCAACAAACGCTCCTTTATTTTTTTTTTCACCCTGTGATCTTCTCGCTCTATAAATATACGTCTCGCGTTTTCTTATTGAGTTGCTGGTGGTGCTGTAGTACAGGGCGGAGCGTGCTCTACCGCAAAAACAACAACAAAATGTGCCAAAGCAATTGAGCACTTGTTTATCTGTGTCTTCTGGGATTCTTGTTGTATTTTATTCATTTTTTAATTATTTTCAACGAAAGCAAATTAATGTTGTGTTTGTGCATTTGTGTAAGGCCCAGGCTGAGTAAACCGGGGGATGGTTTTCGGCGCCGTAAAGCATGGATTCATTCATCTTGTGTTTGTATAGAGACTTGTCAGGTGAATTTATGGTGCGGCCAAACTTGTAGAAAAGTCAGTGGACTGGAAACGCTGTCTCTTATTTTTCTCTCTCGCTCTTCCTTTTGGTTTTGTTTGCTTTTATCTCTCTTAATGGAGTTGAAATATTGTGAGCGAGAAGCACTAGTTTGTGTAATTCCTGTGCGTTTATGGCAACTTTGGAGGTTGAGGTTTTGGGGTGAGCATAACTGACTTTTTAATGTTTATTTTTTAAACTGAGCTGAGTAGATAATTTCCTTGTTATTATCTTTTCTGGGAGGTCGCTTAAGAAAAGCACTTTGGATTAAATGCTCGGAAGTTGGGGTTAGATAATGCATAGCAGCGACTTTGGAAGATCCCTAGGAACGCTGTGTAGTAGCAGCCTTTTAGCTTGATTGATTCTAAATTATGGTAGATAATAAGCCAAATTGGATAATGATATTTCTTTTTGCTTTATGGATGGGAAGGGTGTGTGTCAAGCAACGAAGGCAAAGGAGAAAGGAATTTATGAAGTTGGTTAGGTATTGGGATTTTCGTTTTTTGGGGACGAAAAAGGCTTTTGCGTCCATTTTCAAATATGTATTTCAGCCCACTTTGTATTGCGGGTTAACAATGCTGGATCCGTTTGAAAAAGCGAAAAGGGGGAAGAGGGGAGATAAAGGACTTAGTCAATTAAGATCCTCCACGGGAGACTCGGGTTCGACTAATGAAGGAACCTTTTGGGTGATCAAAGCAAATGGTTTGTTGCTGATGCGGAAGCAATGAAACAAGAAACTCGCAGGGCAAGACAGAAGGCCCTTGCTATGCAAAGACTTATTGCCAGATCAGAGGAGTTTGGTTTGATGAACCGAGAACCTGGACCAAATGGATCACTTTGTCTACGAACAGCTGAAGACGAAGTAGAATAAAAAAGAAGAAAGGGTTTATGTCTTCCTTTCTTCAGGATGGGAATATTTTACCCCCAACTCGGGGCGTTTTTTTTTAAATTTCAAATGAGCTAATTTCGGGTAGTGTATGCGGAACTTTCCCCCCTCTTATTTTTTTCTGTTTGGTTGGGTAGAATGGCTTTGGGGGGTCCTGGTCCGACCCATTGACCGTTATACGGTCAATAATTCTTAGACTGTAATTGGAAAGACCGAGAGACAGGTTAACAGGCAGTTTGGTTTTGAATAGTTGTTTTTTACTAAACTTTTTCGGGTTATATAGATACACGTTGTTCGCTGAAACAGTCCAATTGTGGCTTTTTGTGTACGTTTTGTGCCGTTCGGGATAGAGATTTGCTGCATCCGTGGAATTAATTCTACTTCCACAGCCACGCGACACCAGATAGAACGAAAATAAAAGCGATGGATGGTATATTAGATCCTTCTGGACGGAAATGAAAGTTTCTAGTGTATATATATCCCCTGGACATTGGCGCATACCAATATACTAAAAGAAGAGGCCAAGAAAAGCCCCAATCTCGACTGTTATATATAAATATATATATTTTTGGGTCTCTTTGAAGCTTCTAAATATGTGCCAGGAAACGTGTGGTTTTCTGTAGCGACCTGAGTTAGGATGGTGTTCGCAGGTCAGGGGGCAGAAGGACACAGGAGAGGAGCTGGGTAGTTAATAGCGTTTTTCCTTGGGAAAACTGAGTGCGGGTTAGGTGCTGCACTACTTTTACAGTTTTCCACACCGTGACGTCGCAGCACTGTGCTGGTTCCTAGAACGCAGTTCAAAACAGAGACCAAGAAAACGCGCGGGTTCCGTGCTTGTCTGGTAAACATGGAGGAATCCTTTTTATTTCAAGATTTTGTGCGCAATGGGGATGGTAAACCAAGCATAAAACGGGATAGAATTTCTGTGTAGAGCTGGAAAATGAAATTTCTTCTAAAAGAAGATAAATTAGCACTTCTCGGCTTTCCGTATTCATATTTTGCGCGTAAACAAACAGCACTGAACTTCCTGCACCGCCAAAAATGTCAGTGCTGCAAAACTTGCCCTTTCCGCACTTTTCTAGTACTCGCTTCCCATGGAAACATGCCCAGCGCCAGAGAACTCGCGCCGGCTTCCCAAGGAAACATGCGGCACCCGCTCAATGCCGAAAAGTGCAGCACCAGTTCTCCCAAGGAAAAACGCTATAAGCGTGTAAACCATAACTGAATGATTATTATTGGTGATTTAATAAACGCATCCGTGACAATAAGTAATCCCATAGTCCCGGACATCACAGTTTTCTAGATCCTGCTGGCTGCTTTATGTTTATCTTTTGGGGTGTTAACTGGGAAGAGAATCGGTGTGTATATTTATCCCGTGTCACAATCATTGGGACGTGGATCGAAGCTTCGGTGCTCTTCTATTGATCCTTTCTTTCCACGGATGGGTTAGAGGGAAAAGCATTTATAATCTGGTCTGTCGTTATATTCAGTTCAGATTCCAGTCTGTAGGGAAAGTGGGGTTGAGGAGTTTTCTGGGTTTAATTGAAAAATGTCCCATCGATATCGAATCAGGGCGGGGGGACCATTTTAAAGTATAAGAGATATTGATTGTTTGGAGAAGAGTGTTTTTCTTTTTGGAGCCGAGTTTTTAATGAAAAGTTGTGTTGTTTTTCTTCCATTTCCTTAATCAGATGTGTCGTCGGTGCCCGTCCAGTTGGTGCAAAGTCAAGCTGGAGCTCACGTGAATATCACTTGCCCTGGAGTGAGTGAACATTCGTTGGTGCTGGTGCTGGAATGGCGGTGTCGGGGGTGTGAACCTTCCAATTTAATTAACCCAGTGATAAGCACATCGGGGTCTTCTTCGTCGTCGTCGTCGTCGTCACATCACAATAACCATCACCATCAACAGCAGCAACAGCAGACGGAATTTAAGCTCGTCGAGTTCGCCAGCGAAGCTACGACTGTCTGGCACAATCAAGAGCGAGTCACCTTAGGGGAGAGTTACCATCTCGAGTTCCGACCTGTGAAATCTACGGATTCGGGTCATTACCTCTGTTTGGTCAACAACCGACCGCGGCCGGAAACAGTCATTCGGCTCATCGTTCAAGGTATTAAAAAGAATCGATATAAATCCATATATTTTTCTCTCCTTTCATTGTTTCTCCTTAGCGAAGGGTGTTTACTTACAACGTTATTGACTTGGATAAAAAAAAGTGTCCGAGTGGAGAAAAACGGGCGCATCTTAGCTGCATGCATGATAAATCACCCCAATTTGAAGGCCCAAAAAATGAGCTTTTTGTTTAGGAGCTTTTTGGCTCCGCCTCCTCTCAGCTTCTGAATTATGGCAATAACTCTGAAGCTGAACGAGCCAATACGACCCCATCCGCGAAGAATATCTTTTTTCTTGAAGAATTTGGCCGTCATTAGCGAGTTATGACTTCTCATGTCATTTTACACCAAAGCATTGACCATTCATTTTTTTATGCCCCAGGTCTTTTCTCAAGAACCGCCCCTGTGTTCTCAGGGCAGTATTGTATTATCCTTGGCTGACATCACACTTGCCGTATTAAGATGGGAAAAGCTCATCAAGGCTGATGCCGTCTTTCTTGTTAAGCCGGAGTGAAGCGATTTTGATGAGCTGGGAGCTCAAGTGGTTTACTGTGTTTGCCTTTTTAAAATCGATCTGTTTACTATCAAGGGAACTTGGAACCCAAACAACTTTTCCATCACTCTGTTTAAGCCAAAAAAGCAAGGAGAAAATGCTGCTGTTTGTCCAAGACTAACACCCAGAGCCTCCCAGAAATTTCACTTTGACGACCTCCACTTCGTTTGCACTTTATTTTCCGAGGCGGTGAAAATTCGGAAAGTCTCGCGCAAGGAATTTCCTGTAGGAGGGGGAAATCCATTTTGTGCTGGCGCGTCAAGAAAACGGGAGGGATTGGCATATACCGAAAGTAACTTTTGACTTCCCTTTTCCGTGGCGTACGTCAGCTTGCACTTTGGGTTGATATACATAGAAAAAATGAAGGAGACCTCTGGCAACACTTATCATCTACGGTTTTTTGGATACCGTCATAGGGGGAGGGGGTTGACGGGTATCGGGCTTACATCTGTGTTATGCCGGATACATTTGGAGTGCTGTTTTTCCGGCGTGGCACCCTTAGCCAGGGCCAAAAAGCGCAGTCAGAGATTTTCCTGATTTTCTCCTTCGTTTGGCGGTAGATAACTGTGAAAGTTAGCTCGCCCTGGTCTATGGTAATACGCAAATAGGCTTGGTTAAAGTAGTACGTATAGGGGGATCCTTGATTTTTCGGTGTGTGCGTAACCCCCTCTCTACGGCTTTTTAAAGTTAACTGGTTTTTCACCCTCCACCCCATCCACCCACCCACACACACACATGACCTACCCATTGCCATCATGGGCGTCGTGATGCAACAAAAGGCCTGACTCATAGCTCAAATTGACGCAGAATAATGACTGCCTCGTGCGCTTATATGGTCCCTTTTCTTCCGGGAGATCCATCCCGCGTAACTCTGTATGTAAGTGTTGCGATTTTGTTTGAGCAGAGGAGAGGGAGATCTATTGTTTGAGTGGGGTGGCAATAGCGTTGAGTCCTGTCGGAAGAAACTTTTCCACTTTTATAGGCACTCGTTTGCTGGGGAAGAAGTACGGATGTATACGTTCGCTCAACGTCTCGTCAGTCGAAGTCATTAAACTTTGTCTTGTGTATGTTGTTTTTCTCATTTTTCTCTGTTTTAAACATTCCGAGCTCTCAGACTGGGATCCATCGCTGTAATTAATGCATGAGGTAGGGAAATTCATTCACAGATATTGGACGGAGAATATTAGAGCCCGAAAAATAAGAGAATAATAATACAGTATAGATGCCGCTTATTGTGATCACGTTTGTCTAGTGAATATGGATTCTATAAGCGGAGATTCTAATTAACAAAAATCTGAAATATGCAGTCGAATGATACGATTAATCGGCGCGTGAAAAGTGGCTTATTTAAAGCAAAGAAACAAAGCATCGTCTACTTTTCGACACTTTCCCACACGTTTCCTTTTCTTAGATTCACTATACACCCACTATTGTCTATTTCCTAACTATTTTTTCAACACTTTATGGAGATGATTAAGAATTTCCTAATTTTACGGCGGCTTCGATATGTCGAAAGTCTTTTAAATTTAACTTGCAGAAGTTTCAATGAGCCGTAAGAAACCAGCAATGATCACAACAAACGGTATCTACTGTAACAAGAGCCCAATCGTTGATTATATAGCTCGGAATCATTGATATCCGTCCTTGATTGAAACGCGTATGCCCTAAGGCCTAAGACTTTTAGTATACGCGACCCAAACCTACTCTTGTTATAAAAAGTCACGTGGGATTTGAGTGAAGCTGAGAGAGACGTGCTTCAGCATCTTAATCAAGATCTCAACATCCTCTCACCCTGTATACTTTTGCCTCTTCTCGCCGTCATATATATAGTGCGTACAACCCACACCGTCTTTAATCCCTTAACCAATAGTAAAGAATTGTGAGTCGTTTTCTTGGGAGATTTTATTTCCCATTGTCTTTGTTCTAAACGATGTTTACTATCATGTTACTGTATTTAAGGATACACGTATGCCTTACTGTTTTATACCCATGTGTTATATGCACACACGTATACCATCTTATGTATATTTGGATAGAGAGCGAGTTTGTTTCCCTAGAAAATTCTTCGCTTTGGCCCGTTGCTAGGGAACACGGAAACACGGCCACTTTTCTTTATATCTTCGCTGGCTGTTTTTTCGTCGGAAAGCGAAAACCCACGCAAGTGTAAAACGTTCTTACGTTTGTACAACGTTTATATCTTACAGAAGGAGAGTTGATCGACAGACGATATCGAAAGGATTGTGGCTTTAGGTTTGCCCCCCCCCCCAAAAAAAAAAATGAAAAAAAAAGAAATAGGAAGGGTATCAATTAGGCCCCGTACTTAAACTTCGTGTAAGTCGATTGGATCTGGATCCTCGGGTTAGCTCTTATGAATTAAAAAAAAGCACTGGGGACAATTTGGTACACACATTTTTGGCCCAATTTCGGTCCAAAAATGGGAGCTCCCATTATTTTTTCATTCTTGGTGGCTGTCTGCTGGGGGTTGCAGCCACTATAAAGGAGCAAGAGTTGTATAGGTTCAGTCACGCAAGAGCAATATTGCCAAAGTCCATGAAGGGACACGCCCCTTGCCCAATTTCTTTGGCTGGACGCAGTTATTTGCTTTTTCGGGCGGATCACGTAAATCGGCCCCTTTTTGGGAGAGGTTTTAAGTTCTAGAGAGAACCAAAAGAACAAATGGGAGAGGGGGGGGGGGTTCGTCTTCTCGTACTCTTTTGTGCTCAGTCAGCAAATAGTTGACGGCTCCATCATCGTGATGATCATCTCTTTTGTACGGTACTCACACGCTGTCATGGATCCCGGCTGGCTGGTAAAGCTTTGGCCGAGCTAATATCGTTATAGGAGTCAAAGGAGTCGAGCTCACCCTTTTCTTGCCTCCCTCTCTGCCTCTCACACGATCTCTCCCAGTAATGCACTTTCTATTGTAGCTCTTTCCCTTTGCGCTTGAGAACTTTTAAAAATTGCTACAACAAGACAAGTTGGGGCGGCGGCGGCAAGAGGGGGCAGAAAGAACGCTGAGTCCTAGTTGCTGTGCAATACTGGGGAAGTAAAAGGAGAGATCTTTTCATTTCGGTTCATTTTTTTCTTTTTTCTTTGCGAGCTCCCTTAGTGTCCCGTACATAGTCGTAGGAGTTAGGACTGGGGGAGTTATAGTTAATTGGGCAAAAGAAAATCTCTGAGTCAAGCAAAGCGTGATGGAGAAGATGAGGCTGGTGTGCTCTAGCGGAAGAAAAAGGAGAAGATGATGAAGTATAGAACTGTTCGGGTTGTCATTTATCCCCCTTGCGGGAGGGGGTTAAAACTGATGGAGAAAAGATTCTGATGTGGGTGTGTTTTGGGGTATAATCTCTGACCATGATTTACTAAGGCTGTTTGTTGACTTTCGACAGAATGCGGTTGTATGTTTGGTGGGAGAATACCCAGCGGGTTTTCTGCTTTGTTGAGTACTTTTAGTTTCGTTTTTTGTGCGGTGAACAAGTTTCCCTACGGATTGGCTGTAAACTTGGCACAGATTGAACTGTCACCCCATGTAGCTGTTTCTTTTTTATTTTAATTTGAATATTGAACACGTTCCTTTTTTGTGGACTTTTTCCAAAGAAAGATTGTACTATGGTCGCGCGAACAGTTTGGGGAAGGCTAGCATCGTTACCTTGAAGGCTCCGTGTACCTTAGCTTATTGATGGGAAAGAGCACAGATGGCACTACTGTTTGTTATTGTTTTGCGAAAGCTTTGCATTAGAAAGTAAGAAAGGAAATAGATAGTGAATTGTCAGCAAAGTTTCTACGATAACAGATATACTAAACTTCTCGTGTTCTTCTATAAGGTATGAATGATTTTAAGAATTGCAGCATAATTCAGGAAAATCTTAAACTCTCTTCTGAATCAGGTAAAGTTTTGTATTTTAGAAGTGTAAAATTACTAATACTGTAACTCGGTATAAGCTGAGTCTAATTCGAGAGTGCAAAGCTATAACTGCGTTTTAGAATCCATTCAAGTGATGAAAAAGGACCAATACAATTAAAGGACGCATAAAAGTCCTTTTCCCCCTCGCTCGCTCGCGGAATCAGATTTCGCCAAAGGATAAATAGGATCTTCGCGGAAGATCTGTAGTGTCCACTTGGTTTACAAGTTTCAGGAACTAAAACCCCAAGTCCCTCGAATCCGATGTATAGCCTTCTTATTAGGCAAGTTAAGTGCTCTCCACTACCATGGTGGTTTATTATGGCTGCGTGCGTGGTGTGTGTGTGTATGTGTGCGAAGAGAGGGATTGCAGCAAAGCCATTTACATCAATCCAATCAAGCGCAGTCCGCGGATGCTGGAATGCGTATACAGCAGTAGTTTATACTGTACTATGGCATCTGCCAGAGCTTCTTCTTCTTCTTTTCTCCCTTTTTGGTCCAAATATATAGACTTCCCCCCCCCCCCCCTTCAGAGAGAGCGTATTTATATGTATCCTCTTTTAACTCTCCGGAAAGGAAATAATTCCGCGCGGATTTCCGCCGTAAGTCTCCTCATGGTCTTGTGTTGTTTTTCCCCCTTTTTTCTCGGTTAACACTAAGTAGCAGCTTCTTCAGACTCGCGACTTATGTATGTATGTATATCTTTCGGAACGAGGGCATATATAGCATATAAGAGAGGGTGGGGTGGGTGGAAACCTTAAGACCCACATCCGTGTTTGGGGATTGGTCCAAGATTTCCTTCCCGGGCTCATAGGATTTCCCTTAACGGAATCTTTTGTGACTGGAACGGAGAAAGTAGATAACTTGTATCCACCCACCCCTCTTCCTCCGTTCCTGGGCTCTTTTATACAGATTTTTCGTTTCTTTTGGTTGGATTTCTTGGAGTGCGTCTTGCTTATCTTGTCTTGTCTTTTGGCTGGGACACAATAACTTGACCAGCTCCAAAGGGGGGAAACTTTGACAAGACAAATCCTAACAGAAATGGACGTGCAGGAGCTACTGGAAATGGTTTTCTTCAATGCCAAGATGCGGGTTGCATGCAAGTACGTGGACAATGACGGTTGACGGTTCTTAGGAGGGGGGAGGGGGGAAGAATGGGGGGTTGGAGGGTGAGATAATTGCATGCGGGAACCGTTCAACTTTCTGCCCTCTGCCAAATCTGCTCGCCTTGCTGGATATAGCTTTATACGCTGGAGTCCCCAATCACGACGTGCAAGTGGGTACCGGCAATGGACGAAGGGGTTCCTTGGGGTCTCATTTTCCTTCCGAGGATACTCGCCGAACTCGCCTCCGGAAAATCGACTCTTCGTATGGTCCCTTTTCTTTTTTCTTCTTCGCTTTTCCCATAGTAGAATTCTATATCCTCTCAATTCCCTCTCGCTTTCTCTCTCCTGCTCTTCGTTCTCGATATATGTACCGGTATCATATCCCCCAGTAGATTCAACTACCACGTATACTCCATGCAGGGGAAGGAGTATATAGTTTCGCTGTGACAGAATTCCCAGTTGGTATAAAAAAAAATCAAAAAATAATCAGAGGATAAGGAGTACGTCGGGAAATTTGGGGTTTAAGAAGAAAGAAGTGGTCCCAATCTCCATTTCTTTTGGTGGTTTGACTGAGATTAGTTTTGGACAGCGGTCCCGTTTACAGATCACAGGGTCGTAATAATAATTTCAAATAGTCCAAAAAGGGTATAGTTTAAAGAAAGAACGATAGGACAGTTCGTATCCTTTTATTCGTGAGATTATTAAATTATAGAGGGGAGTATGCAATATAGGGACGGAACCTGTTTGGGCTACCGGCAGCTACGTATGCTCGAGAGAGAGGTTTTTTTTTTTTAGTTTTTAGTTTATTTTTGGTGTGTGTGTCCTTTAGAGTGCTTTACAGATAGGAGGATCGACGGCTGAATGACTTTCCAAAGGTATCTGGAGACCGATGGAGCTCGTCAATGTGCGATGGAAAGTCAAATATCCGGGATTTGAAGAGATCTTTTCATAGTCTAGTAAGAGTTTTCAGAGTCTGGAAAAGGCTGGCTGTGGCAATCCTGCAGAAGGAAAAAGGCGTGCAAGATCCGAATTTGCATTGACAAAACCGTTCTATTAGGATTGAAAGCTGAAAGGGGAGGGGCTAGCGTATCCCTTACTAAGTTTCGAAGAGTTAAGACTTGCAGTTTCCTTCATGCTCCTGGGCTTTGATCTTTTCCCGCGTTTCTCCCCTTTAATATTCGCCAAGCATCCGTTTAGATCATAATAAGAAGCCAGTAATTATCAGCCAATAAATTGAATATTACTATCACCAAATCCATTTCTTTTCTTTAAATCCCGATATTTTTTAATTTTTTTATTTTTTTACCATTAGTAATCAATCCATTGGAAAAGAAAAGCTAGTCCGCGCTACCTTACAAATCAATGAAGAATTATCGAGTTAAAACAAAATGTGTAGTATTACAAAATAAATGCAAAATTTCCATGCATTCGACTACCGAGACTTCGAAACTTGTAATTACAAATAATGTAAGACTGTAAAAGGCGAATTTCAGAACGAGTTTACGTAACATTTGTTATAAAAGCACTGTAATTTATTTCAAAGTACACCAAACTAAGGGAAAGTATAATAGGAATCTGACACTTTGTACACGTTTTTGTGCCGAAAATGGCGTCTAATGAAGGATTGCTTGAAAAAGCTATTTCCAGGATTTTATCATGACTTTCCTGTTACATTTTGCGTTCTAACCAAGCAAAAAACTTTTTTCTTCCCTCTTTTCACATTTCCAACAAAGTCTACACGCGATAATGGATGGAGGGGGGGCTGTGTACGCACACCTGTACAGGAATGAAAAAGGGACTCCAGCACGCTTACTTCGCTATCTTTTTCTTATTACTTTTTGGGTGCGTTATAAATAAGTGGAGTTCCGCGGGACCACGTCTTTCTATCCCCGGTTTCTTGCTAAAACTATCGATATAGATAGTGGGGTATCACACGGTTTTGTGGCGAGCATCATAGGTCGGAAAACGTGAGACGGGCGGGGAAAACGCGGACATCTCTGTGAACATATATAGCCCTTATCGTATTATGGTATTATGTCGTTTATGTAAAGAGAACGAGAGACCTAACCGGGCGAGCCGAGACAGGCAGCGTGGCATTCCTTCCCCTTTTCCCGCCCAATAAAGCGGCAAGCTAGCGAACGAAAAAAGAGGCAAGTTGCTGGGGAGTTGCAAAAGGGCTTGTTATCGCTTTACGCGAATGGCTGTTTGCCGCCAGTTTTCATGGGGCATTCAAACACGTTATATAGAAAAGATTTTCTCTTTCTTTTTGCGGAAGAATGACAAGGCACGCTCCGATATCCGCTCGGAAATGCCTATGTATTGAGTGCCTAGCAATCCCAAAGGTGCCTGTTTGCATAATCTGCCGCTTCGTACCCTGACTTTTCTGAATAATCTTGGAAAAGGATGGAGTCGGTCACTTGCATTTTCTTTTGTAAGAATACCCCAATAAGAAGCCAATAAGAGATAAATCCTTTGACGATTAGGAATCTGATTATAAGGGTTGTTTTCATGTTTTTCTTTCCGTTTTTTAGCAGAAGAAATAAATGACAATAGGCAATGTATATTTAGGCTTATTTAAGAAAACTGAATAAATTATGCAAAGTTGGTTGGAGCATCTCAAGCAAGCATGAAAGAAGAATGGGATGAAAAAAAAAAGAAATGTTGGTTTTTTGGTTTAAACAAACATTTGACGAAGCTGCTCCGGCAGGAACAAGTCTCATTACTGTTGACTGTCTTTTAAGTTGACAAAGGAAAAAGAGTAGGCCTATCGAGTTTTGCACCCTGCACATGAGCTTTTTGTTACGGGACCTAAAGAAGCTCAACATTTCCCCAGCTTTATTACCCAGCGCATGTTATTTTCCTTGTTTTTGGAAACCCAGCTAATCTCTTCGTCTTCTGGTTCACGTTGACTTTATTTTTTACCGAAGAATTGCTTTTTCGTATTGTGTTTTTGGAGGGCAAACTGTTTGAAATTCAGCCGTGGAAGAGAAAATAAAACAATTAAAACTTCAAGAGCATCAGCTGATCTGTCTGTAAAGTGAGTATAGTTACAGATTCTGAGGCGCTCATAAAGTACACAAGTTGTTTTTCTTTGGCTAAGGGAGTCATTGATTTTCTTGTTTCCCTTGATTTGGCTCCTCTTTCCTCCTTTGCTTTGTACAAAAGTTCTAGACCACTTTCTTGAAAACACGTCCAAAAACTTAAAACGTATTTTCTAAATAAAGAAAACACGAGAAACTTTTATTTTGGGTAAAATCGTCATGTATGACGTTTATGAATCTAGTCAAGTTCCTCAAGTTTATTCTTATTTTTTCTTTTTACTTTTTTTTTTTCTTTTATTCCGAAAATCTTTTCTATGTGTCGACTTTTTAGGCCAGGAATTGACAACCCTGTTATCGTAGAAATAAAGCGTAACAAAGTCACGCGTTGCCTCTTAGGTAGTCTATAGAGTTCTCGCTACGCATTTTCGTAAATTTAATTTAATTGTTTAAATAAAGTCTTTCCACTTTCTTAAAAGGGCTTGCTTCGTACAAGTTCGAGGGTAAAATGACGCGGCTCCGTGGCATGACAACAGAGCATTGTTCCACGGAGGTTTGAAAACCAGAGAAACGGATCGCACATAATTTTGAATGATGTGGTAATTATTTGAATGGCGCGTCCCAGCCATCAACGCTTTTTACGGCCTAAGGAAGTCGTAATTTTCCGGTAGAGACCTTTAAGGTTTGATGCGATTCCTGCCGAAATTGGAGCCTGCGGCGTCCTTCCCAAAATGCGGAAGGAATTTAGTTTCGGGACGCCAGATCATATAAAGTCATGCGACGTCTTTGGACTTTTAACATTCTTCGTGTGGACGTCGCAGGGCCGTCATAATAATTGTTCAGACAACGAAATGAGACAAGTTTTAATTTGAAATTTGGGATAAATTTTTCTTTTTGTCTTGGTATAATTTCTGCTCGGGTTTTGCTTATCACATATCTTCTTGCGGAGCGCAAGTGAAGCAACTGCTCAGTAAAACGCTCTAGTTTTCATTTTTTTATGTGAGACTCGTGTTTTTGCCACCCCAACAACTGCAAATGAGAGCTTCTATCTGCAAGGTCTTGCAGCAAGACCTTTGGGTTGCCGCATTAAAGTATACAAGCATGATGGCAGTTGTTCCCCGGAAAAATTTCATTAACAAACCAGAACTGTTTTGCACAATTTATTGGACGGAAGAAAGAATTATAGCGGAAATATTAACGCTGGAATATAGCGGTTAGTAATTAAGAGGGAATGCTCGTTTAAACCGGCGTATTGCCTATTGTTCCTTTCTGATTATTCTTTTGTTTTTGGGGCGGTCCCAAGAAATATCTTTGCGATATTGGTGTCAGTATGTGAATTTTCTCACGCGCTAGCCTGGTTTCCTGGTGGGTTTTCATAACAACACTTTACAGCATTAGTAATAATGAGGCCTCGTCGGGTGAACGTCTTTAGTCGTATTAAAGAAACCATAGGAGGGTTTGTGGAGCGCAACGAAAACAGTCTATACACGCTTTTAGATGCCAAGTACCGTAATATTTGCCAAGCGAGAGAGAATGTCTTTCTTTACTTTCCTCTATCGCGGAACTACGACGTCTTCTAACCGTAAAACCGAGTCGGTTATGCCTTGCCTGTGGAATCCCTTGGCCCAAAAAGCAGGTCATGCGGTTCCCACACGGGGCAATTTGATATAGCCAGTATGACATAGTGACAATAGCTCACACCTTGGCAGTCAGATGAAATACAGATTTGGGAAAAGAAATGAAAATGTGATTGTCGAAGAAAAAGGAGCGAAAGCAGAATGAACGTCGCTCCGGGAGCCCCGAGAAGTAAATCTGCCGTGACAAATCCCGTTTCTAATACTATAAGAAAGAAAAAAATAAAGCTTCCTTTTTTATATAAAGGCTGAACGGTCTTTTCCGTGGTTTATAAGTTATGACCGCTTTTCGTTGGGGTTTGGACTGTTTTCCCATAGGGAAAAAGCATTAGCTTCGCCAAGTTCTATTTGATAGTATTAGAAATTTATTCAACTAATTTAACGTTTTCAATTTATTTGGCTGCACAGCGCAACAAGTCCCTGCTTCCAGAAAGTTAACTAAAAAAAGCATAAATCTATCGTAGAGCAAAAAAACTAGCTTGCTAACTAGAGCAAGCAAAGATGAGATTTCAAGCATGAAGGCTAAATATGATAAATGATAATTAACAGTTGCAGCGAAAAACAAACCAAACCAAATTACAAGCCTTTAAAGGGGGAGTCAGGTGCAAAAAAATAAAAAAATATGTTGTAGAGGATACCAAAAGAAATGTTCTGGCTGAAGAACCCCTAT
>JAGJRP010000327.1:0-53431 GCA_022832235.1 Lepidurus couesii | reverse complement strand
TGTCTATAAAGTAGTCTACGAAGTGGCCTACAAAAGCAGTCTACGAAGTCGTCTATAAAGTAATCTACAAAGTAGACTACAAAAAGTAGAATTTTTTAAAGTAAGAAAAACTAGCTAAAGAAAATGAAAATAATTCATTTAAGATAATACAAAAAATACGCACTTGGAAGTGAATGTTGTCCCCGGTTCCATCATCTTCATAATATTCATTCTCGCTGCTTACAGAGACATTAGGGGAACGCCCCTGTACCGCAGACGTATCTGGCTTCTTTGGAGACAACGAGAAGTTGAAACCACTAAATGAAGGCGTCTTCGCAGCAGTGGGGGTCGTGGTAACTGCAGCTTGGCTCAACGAGAAGCCAAACCCGCTCGTAGCGGAGGCTTGGGTAGAGCTAGCAGGCAAACCAAAGGTAAATCCGCCTCCAGGTTGAAAGGAAACTTTGGCAGGGGCAGCTGGTGGTGGTTGGGACTCTGTCGTGCCAGGTTTGATCGTTTCACAGGCTGGACAGCGTGTTTTATCTCCGGCGTTGCGAGTATAGCAGCCTGGACACTCCCACGATCCTTGTGCAGGTTTAAACAGCTCCGACAAGGACTTTGGCAAAGGTTCTACCTTGGCAGCAGGCGTTGGAATGGCTGCATCAGGTTTCAAATCTTTCAGGTTCTTTAAATCTTCTTGGGCTTTGTCTAAGGCTTGTTTAAATTTCTTAGCTTGTTCTTCTGTTTTGAACTTGAGCGCGAACTTCTCCAGGACGCCCCCTTCTTCAGCAAAATCTTGCGCAGCCCAAGTCCAGGCCCGAGTCGAAGTTTGGAGCGCTTTCACGCTCAGGTCAGTCGTCACTCCATGGTTCAAGCAAACTTTGAAGATCTTGACGAATAACAGGAATAAAAATCGTTAATAAAGCTTCTTTAATAGTCGCTCAAGGTTGTAATTGTTGTTTACCTGTTCACGTCTCATAAGGAAACGAATTTTGCCAGTCACTTTATGCTTTAGAATCTTAAATTCGCCCACACCACGTTCTTTCCATTCCTTGGATTCGCTGACGTAACGGTATAAAAACGCTCGGTCTCCAAACAACTTTTCTTCTTCTTCCTCTCCTACTCAAGAAAATCACGAATTAAAACCGAACATTATAAGACGCAATCCACACACAATCAAAATATTATCCACGCACAATCAAATTAAAATAGGACATAATTTAACTAGGAAAAAAAAATCATAAAACTAAAATACAGTAGACGCCGCTTATTGTGATCACGTTTGTCAACCGAATATTGATTCTATTAAGCAGAGATTCTAATAACCGAAAATCGGAAATATGTACCAAAGAAACGAAGCATCGTCTACTTTTTAACACTTTCCCACACGTTTCCTGTTTCTAGGTTCACTACACCCACTATCGTTTATTTTGCAACGATTTCTTTTGTGATTTCAAAGTAATTTTTACCTGTTTTTACTTCCACCATGTCAGGCAAGGGAATTACTGGTTTAAATTCAGCGGTAGGTACAAACTCTACAGCGTCCCCTTCTTCTTTGCTTTCGGCTGTCGTTTCCTTATCATTTTTCTCGATTTTATCGACACTAGCAACAGGAGTTACCGCACCACCAAACACAGGCGCTCCAGCACCTTGGAATCCCTATTAAATCCGAATTCAACAACCAATTCTCTTAAAAAATCCTTGAATTCAAGTTCTACTTTACCCTGAAACCCGTGTCCGCTTTAAAGCCTGTCTGAGGCGATTCTTTAGCCAAAGCTGAGAACAGATTCTCTTCCTTCTTCTCCGCAGTCGAAGTAGCATTGCCAAAGGAAAAGCCCGCAAAGGGCGAAGGAGCCGAAGTACTGCTCACTTTAGCAGGTTCTTCTTTCTTGGTCGCTATTTCAGTCGGTTTTTCACTCGTTTTAGGGCTCGCTGTAAAGCTCAATCCCCCGAAGGAGAATTTGCTTGCTTCTGGGCCCGCGGAAGGCGTTGAAAAGGCAACAATAGATTTGCTCGCTGGGATTGCGACAGTCGTAGATTCTGACACTGGTGCGGTTCCAGAAGTGCTGAACGTCGGCGGCTTAACGACCGCCGTTGTTGCAGGCAAACTAAAGGAAAACGGCGACGCGGAAGAGACGGGCTGACCTAAAGTGTTTTCTGCCGTCGCAGTCATGGTTTTCGGCAAATTGAACGAGAAAGAAGGACCAGTGCTGGCTGTCGAGGCGGTTGTCGTCACTTGGGTGACTCCAAACAGAAATTTAGGCGCTGCAGCAGTGCTCACGGGTGCCACACCAAATTTAAAGCCGCCAGGAGTACTCCCGGCAGTTGTAGTTGCCGTCGAAGGTGCTGCAATGGCAGACGGAGTCGAAGCAATACTAGGAATACCAAACTTGAAGGGTTGAGGGGCAGCAACAGGTTTAGCAACTAAGACAACTTAACTTTAATCCCTTTTCGGGCGAAAAAAAATCTTAAAAAGTAGAAATTACCAGGTTCAGAACCAGGTTTAGGTGTTTCACAAGCAAGGCAGATATTATTGTCAGGCTTGTTAGTAACGTAGCAGATTTCACACGTCCATGAGCCCACAACATGCTTAAACGCAGCTCCCCAGCCCTATACAAGCAATTTAAGATTCAAACTTGAACAAATACTTGGAAATTATGTCTTACTACTGCCTTTGTCTCCATTTTGGTTGCAGTTTCTTTCGGTTCCGCCTTCTTTTTCTCGGTTGGAACCACTACGGTATCCTGGGCTAAGCTCTGCGCCTTCTCGAAAGCGGTTTTGAACTTGTGGGCCTGCTCAGAGGTCTTAAAACGGGCGCAAAACTGTTCCAATTTAGCATCGCCATCTGCGAAATCAGGCGCTGCCCATAAGAAGGCGGTGTCGAGGCCTTGTCTGGGCTGTAGCTTCATGGCTTCCGTGATGAAGTGATTGGCGCAGATTTTAAGGACTTGTTCCCTTCGCATGACCAGTCGCGATTTATGGGTACTTTCATCGTGTAAGATTTTCAGTTGGCCAACTCCGCGCTCTTTCCACTCCTTGTCTGTGAAACGGTACAACTTGGCTCGTTCTTCAAATAACAGCGTTTCTCCTTCTTCGCCTGTTTTCACTTCCACCAAATCAGGCAAAGGCACAATGGCTTTGAAATCTGCACATGCTTCGTAGTTTTCTTCCTCCACGTATCCTCCATCTATAAAAAAAAATGAGATCCGATTAGTCACAGATTACCAACGCAAAGTAAGAACGTTCTACCTGAACCAGTAGAAACTCTATGAGCTCGAGGACTGCGTGCAGCAGTTTTGGTGCTTGGCGACACTGCAGTGACTGCAGCATCTTGGCTTCTCAAGGGACTTACGGCGGAGTACTTCGGCTCGGGTACAGAAGACAGCAATCCTTGTGTCGTTAAGGGCATGGCTGTAGGCGTGTTGAGTTCCAAAGGGGCCGATTTGGGAGTCGAAACGGGCTGCGTAGAAGGAACGGATGTGGCTCCCGAAATCGGGGTTGGTTGCGGCGAAAAGGCGATTTGGAACGGATGAGGAGCAATAACAGGAGCTGGAGTAGGTGTGATAGCAACAGGAGTAGGAACCACGCCTAATCGATGCTGTGGCGGAACTGTAACGCTAGGTAAGGGTTGCGCAGGCGTAGAGATAGGTGGGAGCTTGTCCGACACTGTCATAACCACATTAGCTGGCGCTGGAGGCTGAATTGGCTACAGAAAAGAGAAAAAAGAATTAGGGTATATTCATTCCCAAGTTCAAGTATTACTTTAGGAGGCTGAACCAATGCTGCAGTAAGCAAAGGAGCCGGTGCCGGAGCACGAATGACGGGTGACTGTGGGGGCGGGATTACGGGCCTTACAGGCGTGACTGCCATTTGGGGCAAAGGAACTCCGTAATGATCACTAGAAAAAGAAAGAAAGTTGATTATTTACGTTTAGTACTCATTCATGTAAAATCGCAAAAATTAAAAAATGCTACAATTAAGGGAGAAAAATATTAAGGGAAGTAGACGCAAGAACTCCGTGTTCCCGACACAAGGACGCCGGGTCCATAATCTTTTAAGGGATTAATAGAATTTGGAGTTTAAAAAGTCTCTGCTAATTGATTAAGCGCCAACGATATTAGAAAGTGCTTGAGCCGTATTAAAAAAATACGTCATAAGGACTCCGGAAACCGACAGAAGGACGCCTAACCTAACCAAACCTAACACTGAGCAAAGACTTTTAAACTCGATATTCTATTGGTCCCTTCAAAGATTATGGTCCTGGCGTCCATCTGTCGGGTACACTTGAGTCCTTTTGTCGAGTCAGTCTTGTGTCGCGTTGCCAATATTACGAGTCCAGTTCAACACAAAAAGGAAGATTTTTAATTTTCTTACTGTGGATGAGCATAGAGTCCAGGAGCAGCTGTAGGGTACATGCCCATGGGCGACGCAGTGGTCATGAAGGGTGGGCGTGGTACTACTCCATGCATAGGGAATCCTAGGTTTATCATAATTTTAATTTCATAATCTGATGAGAATTTCTAGCTAGTTAATATGGTACCAGGTAGAGCAGGAGGAACATAGCCAGGATATGGCCAATTTGCATATGCTGACCAAGGATGAGCTTCTTTCTCTTGTCCTTTCAGACCCCTGGTCTTTCCAGCAGCACTGCGTCCTGCTGCGCCTGCGCCTCTTACCGCTGCTACGGCTGTAGATGGCTCAGGCTCGAAATCTTCTTCCTCCTCCTCTTCTTCTTCAGCTTCTTCGCCGTAATCCTCGTCATCTTCATATACGTAGTCGTCCAACGACTTGCTTTCGTCGAAGTGCTTGGATTTGGTCAATTTCGTCTTCAATAACTTGGTCTGCTTCTCTAGGTCTCCTTTCTGGCTCGCCAACAATCCCTTTTAAGTCACAAATGAATCAGTTCCACTTTATTAGGAACACTTTCTAGAAAATACCTTAACTTCCGTCACCATGATTTTCAAATCCCTCAATTCCTCCAAAATGGTCTTGTTAATATGTTCTTGCTGATGTACCACTTGACGTAATTGAGCATCCAATCGCTCAGGACTTGGCCTTGCCTCCTATTAATATAAGAATAAGAATTATATAATAATAATAATATATTAGTAATAATAAAAATTCACGGGTCATAGAATAAAACCGACCCCGAAATCGAGACATTTTGTAACTTAATTTTACCTTAATTGTAGTCTTACTTAAGAAAAAAAATCCTTAAATTCTTAATCTATATAGACTAAAGCAAAAAAATCGAAAGAAAGCAAATGCAATACCGCTGGTGTAGTATAGATGTCATCAGGCGAAACTTTGCCATTCACACTGTGGTAAGTTTTAGGCCCACGTGGCGTGGACATGATTGGCACCGCAAAAGACGCATCAGATCTTCGACTTCGCATTGTCGTATACGGCAAACTTTCATCAACGTCTTCGCGGACTCCATTTCGGGCCAAACTGATGTTGGTCTGGGTGTTTCCCATATTTACCAACATCTGATCCACTTCTTCAAGGGCTGATGCTAATACTTCATTCAGGGGATGATCTCCTCCGCATTCTATAAATTCAAAACGAAGAGAAAACAAAGGATACAGTAAATATCTTCCTTTAGAACACGAACTAGAATCAAACCTGGACTGCGTAAACGATCCAAGGTCAGATACAAGGCTTCCTGAGCCCGGGTCAGTAACACGGCCAAGTGCCCTTGTCTGGAAGGCGTGGTTTCTGTCTTGGAAGCCATTTCCTTGTAAATCATGGCTACATGGTAGGATGCATAAGGCGATTTCATGCCTTCGAACGCTTTCATAGCCTCTTCAAACTTGTTTGTACGCCAGGCATGGCATGCGAGGAAAAACGTGGCTTCTTCAAGATCCTCTGTGCTCAATTCCTTTTTAGGGTATTCGAAAAGAACGTCTGAATTCTGTTTGGGTTGGTAGACACGGTTTTTGGAGTCCAAAACGGCTCTGTAGAACCTGGCTGCATGGTTTTCGATAGCTTTCAAGTGCTCAGGGGCCAGCAAGGCTTGTTTTCGGGGCGTGGAATGAGGAAAAAGACCCAAAGTTGGGCAACTTTGATGAACTTTGATGGCCAAAGTTCTCGCAAGCTGCAACAGCAAATGTGGTGACAACTGCTGCGAACTGGCAGGACCCATTACCCTTACTACTTCCAAACCGCGTTGTAAAACACGTCGTAACTCGCTCACGTGCTCTCGAGCCATATTATTTGTCAATTTCACGCAAGCGTCCCACCTAAATCAACAAATTCCAACCCATTGAACCAATTCTATATATTTATTGTTGTTGTTTTTTGCAAATTTACCATTGCTGTTGGCTTTGAGAAACTAACGACTGCGTCACGGCAGCTGGCATCAAGGGTTGTTTATGAGCCAACTGGACAGCATTCTCTCGTTCTGCAGCAGCGCATAAAATGGACGAATAGATGAAGGTGTTCACATCAAGTTGGCACAAAGAATCTGGAGTAACGCTGTTCCACGGTGCGGTGCTCAAAGGCAAAGTTTTCATGAAGGGTAGATTAGGGCAAAAGTGACAAGCGAACGCCGGGGACTCGTAATGCTCGTAATAACGCAGCCCTAGCCACGTGACATCATGCAGGGTTTCTCCGTACTCCATACATTCTAAAACAGAAAACTATTAATCTCTTTGGTCACAACTTGGAGCCAATATTACCTTCGTCAGCATTTGACACTTCCATAAAAGTTGGAAAAGCTGAGATGGGAGTCAAGAAACCAGAATCTTGGAGAAAAAACGAGCTCTGATCTTCTTGTCGGAATACAGCCTAACATGTGATAAGTATAGTAAAAAAAAATATAGGGAAATATGCCAAAAGTTTTACTTCGTAAAGACTTTTCCGACCATGCTCGTTGAAAATGGTGGTTAACGCATCCGTGACTGACTTTCCTTCATCTCGCCGGTAAGAAAGTAAACAATGACCTGAGTAAATAACACGCATTAACATATCATGTAAAAAAAAAAAAAAAAACTTTGTTTGTACCTGCTTGGCTTATTCGATATAAAGCAGACTGTCTCCATGCTCGATATTCCTTCTGTTTAGTCTCGTTGGCTTGGGCATACCATAACTGAGTGATTGAGAACGGTTTGACGTCAAAAGCTTTGAGTAATGATGCGGCTGCGTACTTCTTCTTCTCAGAATATGAATCATCCTTCTAAAAGCAGTTCGTAAAATCGAGTTTCAATGTGTATCTAATTATTATTTTTTGGTCTGCGGATTTAGGGACGCTTACAGTCTGGTGGAGCAAGACGGAGGCCATAAGCAAGTAAAGTTGTCCTTTCATGTGTTCAAGAAACACTTTCCAGGACTCATCGCCAGAGATTTGCTGAGCCCGTACCAATTTCTGATCCAAACTAGAAAGCAATATAAAATTGAAAATGTATATTTCCGTTAACAGGAAGGTGCCGCTTACCGTCGTAGGTCTGTAATTACATCTCTTAGAGCGAAGCGGTGACCTTTCAAGTCTTGGGCAAGGGCTGCTAGTTTCAACGCAACCACTCGTTCCAAAGCGTTCAAGTACAAAATAGAAAAGGTGGAGTTTAACTCTCCCGCCTTTTCGTCTTCATATACCTAAAAATAAAGAATTATACCATGTATTCAAGCAATTATACAATAAACAATTAAGTCTTTGTCTTAATATATATTAAACGTAACGTTGAGCTTACTTGGCACGTTTGAGCAATGCACAAGTACCAGGACAAATCACGCGGGAATGGTCTTAAATTTTCGACCTTTAATGCATGGTCCAATGCAATTTTCGTCTTTTTGTTGCTGACATGAAGTTGGATTAACTGAATCCTTAAGCCAGAATCAGCTGGGCGAGACGATACCTCGCCTAATATATATAGAATTTCGTTTGTTTGTTTTGCATTTTATTTTCTGTAAATTTTTGTAATATAATTGTACTTATCAACATATTTTCCATCTCAGCTTGCTTCGCTGGGCTGGAAACCGGTACTAAACGCTGTTGTAACTGGAAGTAGGCACGCGGCTTGGGTGTCAGTGTTTCGGCTTTCTCAAGCCAGAAAGAATCTCTTTGCTCATTGGGCGGAAAATGCGAAACCAGTTCAACAACTAGCACGTGCGAGTGAATGTTTACTGTATTATAAAACCAGTATTTGCATGTTTCTAATCCCTTACTTTTAATGAGGAGATCTTTTTGGACGTTATCCAACTCGAACGAACGCTTATAATGCTCAACGGCAGCTTCTTTATCGCCAGACGCTTCTGCAATTTGTCCAGCTAAGCGATGTCCAGGTGGAGACTTGGGTTTAAAGTCCAGAAATTTCACCAAGTGCTTCCTGGCTAGGCTGTACTCTCCGACACCATAATACATGCGGGCAACAGTGAAATCTCGAAGCTTTCGCTGTTAGAAAGGGAAACATCAAAGAGCAATAGTTTTAAATTATATGCAAAAAGTATCACTGTACTGCTGGCCTTAGCCATGCATGAGCTAATTGTGTTAGAAAGTCATGGTTCAAGTTAACTTAAACGCTTCGTGAATCATGGCGCGCTTCCACAGGTCCCCCGCTTGGACTCCTTGTTTACCCCGGCAAGTCCAAGTTATTTAACGTAATCTTACCTCATTTTCGTCTTTGATTTTCTCCAAACTCTCACTCACGTACTTATCCACATCTTTCTTGGTACGAAGCATAGTGTTTTGTCCCTTTTTGCATTAAAAGTCACACATAAAACTCTTCAACGCGTGAGCAGCAGGCTTGCTGCCAACGACTTTTTCGCAAACGTCATTCGGACAACCAAACTGCGATCAACGAATCTCAGCAGCACTCCGCGAATGAAGGTCGTTGTTGCCGTAGCGATCAATAGCTAACTGCGTAAACTCCACGCAACAGCAAATGCACCGCTTGTTTACGACGGTGAGATCCTCGTGGAAGCGAGTAGTTTCTGTTGTCGATCATTATATCTACCAGCCAGTCTTTAAAATGAGTCAAGGCAGTACCCAAGAATGGAAGCCCAACGAGGGACTAGTATCCGTCCTTACTGGCATGGGAATTAGTCGTTTTTCAGCCGAAAAGGTAACTTACCCGTACTGTACTTTTCTGTTCTTCCGTCTATACCAGTATACGTTCACGTGGTGACACGTGCTGATCCGTCCCTTGCCTTGCACCCTTGATCCCTTTATGGCTTTATCTATCGTATTAATAGGAGCCCTTTATATATATTTGACCTATTCTTAAATAACAATTGCTTTTAATCGTTCAGTAGAATTTATCGAATGCTTCTAAATGTGCGTGTTAGGGTCTATTTTACACTGGAAACACATCTGCCGAATTGGCTGCAGCTTGGGTATTTGATAACCCAGCTTCTGCAAATATTCCACTAAGTCCTGTGGAAATTCAAGCGCAGATGTTGGGCAAGGAATCGGACGAATCAGATAGAGATGATAGTGACGAAGGATACGAACCCCACAAAATGGTCTATGTGGTTAATATGGAGCTTGGGATGGGCATTGGGAAGGTCGCAGCTCAGGTTTGTAGATTTTGATGACTTTTTTAAATTTTTAGTAGTAAAATCTATTATCAAGGTGGCACATGCTACGTTGGGACTTCATAGGTTATTGATGAATGATAAAAAGCATGAGGAAAGCTTAGGTCTCTGGGAAGCTATGGGGTAAGTTTAATGAAAATGAGTAAGAACATGTATAAATGGTAATTATTATAGGGAAACCAAAATAACTTTGAAAGGAGAAAATACGCAACAACTCCTGGATTTGCAGAAAGTAGCTGGGGAACAAGGTTTACCTAATTATTTGGTAAGGGACGCTGGCAGAACGCAAATAGCAGCTGGTTCCATGACGGTTCTTTCAATATTTGGCTCGCACACTGCAGTCAATAGGGTTACTGGAAAACTGAAGTTACTTTAGCTTTAATTTCGACTATGTATCTCACTTATAATACACTTCACTGTTAAATTATCCTGTTTTATTTTCTCCAGGTAACACGAGGGAAGCAAAACGTTCAAAAGTTGTATCACGTTAATTTAAAAAAATATAGATGCTTTTGAACGAAAAGTAGCCAAACGATGCTACAATCTGATTTCACGAAGTCCTAAAACAATATGCATTATTGAGCGAGGCTATATAGCTAATTTTCAGAAATGTAAAAAAAAAAAAAAAATACCTTTCAGTCTTATCCACTTCGAACATTGGTCCGTGGCCAGGTACTATATAATCTGCCATTGAAAGAATCAGGTTTCTAGAGCGTTCTTGTCGTTCAGGATCAACACTGCCGCCTTCCGAGCGCCAAATTGAAGGATCTTTGATGTCCTCCTCTCTCTCAAATATATCCCCTTGTAGATAGAAAAAAAATTAGACAAGGTCTGAAAATCATTTGATCTTACCTGCAACCAAGAAAAAAAATTAGACAAGGTCTGAAAATCATTTGATCTTACCTGCAACCACGACTACTCCCATGTCTTTCGTTTTAACTACAACACTGACGTCATCAGATGTGTGGCCAGGAGTTGGAATTACATCTAAACCCATGGCTATCCTGAACGGTTGACCTATTCACACATTCGACTAGGGTTAGCTAATTTAAAAGCAAGTGTATCACCTTGGTCAAAGGGGTGAAAATAGTACGTGTCTTTGAAGGAAACGCAGTAGCCCACAATATGCTTGGCATTGGTGAACAAATTATTATTCCCAATATGATCAGAATGACCATGGGTGCAAACTAAAAATTGGACATTTTCCGGTTTCATACCTTTCGAAGCCAATCCTATATAAACAAGAGGATTGTATAATCAGTTTAATTATTAGGAGTTTTTGAATTTACGTTCGATAAGAAATTCCTTGTCCCAAGGGGTCATCGTATCTACCACCACATGTAATGTTCCATTCGTAATTAACACGCAACTAGCATTTGCCGAAGCAGTTATCAAGCCACCTTCGTCGGGAGCATGAATTGTAGAGTAGCCTTCATGTAAAACATGCACCATAAATGCCTCTTCCATTGTTGCTGGGTACGCGCGTTACACAAACATGCTTGCCTTTTCATGGGCAACTGGGCGGGGCTAAATCTTAAAACTGAATAATGAGTCTGCGAATTGTTTCAATATGCGGTTTCTCTTACAATCTATGACTTTTTTGGTGTTTCGTTAAATTTTAAAATCTCCCTTAAGCCAAGACTTAACGGGGTTTGGAAAAGACTTTTTCCGTTTTCCGAACGATTTCAAATAATGAGCTTGCTAAGTACCAACCAATGAACGCAGGGTCGTTTTTCCTGGGTTCGTGACCCCATTCAATATTTGTTTTGGGGGGCAGGGGACATGCCAACCCTGGGCTATTTCTACTAACAAACCTAATCTGACTTGGCTATTCCAAACTTCCTCTCGTGTTTAGGACCCATACAAATGAAAAAAAAAAACTTACGAAAACAATACAATGCCAAGAAATGGAATTTCGCCTTTATTGATGCATTATCCACACCTTCATACACTGGTCTTTTGTTTCCTGTGGGATGTGACTTATACATTAAGCAGGCTATTTGCTTTTTTTGCCAATAAGTAGGCTGTCATGTAGCTTGCCCACTGCTGATTCCACGAGATCTTGTAGTAATACACCGTTGCTGTCGAAAAAATTAGCTACAGACTTCTGGAACTGGGCTTCTCGTTGTTTGCCTGTTTTTCCGTCCCGAAATACAAGAACAAATGTGTATTTGTCATCATACCTTTAGAGATAACATAATTAGTGTATAGTTTCAATAGGATTTTTAAATTTATTTATGTTTCACTTCTTCATTGATGAACTAGCTTCCCAGACGTTGTCGTTTCCAGCCGAATCTTTGGAATTAGCTATTACGAAAATGCCTTTTTCCATTAAAGTCGTATACAAGGTAAGGACACCCATAAGTACGAAATAGGACGAAACACATACAAGCAGAACCAACCTAACAAGAATGTTGTTAAATGTTTAGCATCTTCTCTAAACATACACAAAATAACGTTACTTGGACTGGGGGAATGGATAAAGATAGTCCCAGAGCAATGCAAACATGGCAATGCCCACAGCCAGGGAGCAGATCACTAACCTTCCATCAACAAGCGAAAAGTTCTCAGTATATCCATACTTCCCAATCAAAACCTAACCCAAAATGAATCCCAAACATGAAACAATGAGAACAAACCTCAGGTCAGCTTCAGATAAATGCAATAATGAATAAAGAAATAAATGGCCTTACTTCTTTAACCGCATCATCTAATGCATTCTTTACTGCTCCACCATCCCATTTATTAACCTTAATAACTTTAGGGCCCTCGACCTAGAAACTGTAGTGTTAACTATACAACCTCTAAAAGCTCAATACAGTAACTTACTTCCTCTTTACCAGACATGTTTAACAAAATTGCAGCGGAACAAACCCCTCCACTAAACAGACACAAATCTACCAACCAGCGCCACACACGAAAAGACGCGGGAAGTTCAAATCCTTCGATGTTTTGCCACCAAATAGGACTTTCTGCAGTAAAGCGAGAAAAAGATTCAATAATCCAAATCATGGAAGTTCTTACGGAAGGATATAAGACATTGGAACAATTTGTTGTTTTATTTCGACGTGTCATGTTTTCCTCTAATTAATACAACAATCAAGCATCCACTCAAAAGCCTTCCAGAATGATAGGATATTACACAAGTACAAAATTGGCACGGCAAAAAATGATTCAAAGCTGCAGACGTTACGTCAAGTCTATAATTGCCTGAAGTGTGTGTTCCTACATTTATACATTATAATTACAAGACAAATCTTGTTCTTTTTCTTTGTAAACTTGTACTGCACTACGGTACACCTGAAATACCGCGTGTCGTGAACCTGAAACAAACTTTGAAGCGCAACATGATCCATTAGAAAAACCCATTGTCTCGATTACACGGATTAATTACTGCCTTCGGATCCTGAAGGGCGTAACTTCCTCAGTTTTCAAAAGTTTAAACTGTCAAAGAGAGCAAAAACAATGCGATGGTCCCAACAAACAAAACCTATTGCTAAGTTCCACTTTTCCCACGACTGCAAATCTTTCCATCTCGGTTTTGCCTGTTCTATGCACTACATTGACAATCCTCAATGAGGCTTAAGGGCCTAAACTTGTTTGTCATTTAATAGTTTACAGTTACGGAGTGTAGTCAAGCTGACTGACTAGAGCAAAGGCAACAAAATTGTTTCTAAAAAAGTTATGATATATCCTTTTTTCGAAACCCTCCCTAATTGTCTGCAGTTTAACATGTTTACACTTTTTAGTCCGGGCTCTCGTTTCTGTTTTTAAGAACCACAAAAAATCAGAATCAATTAAAAAAGAACAAACATCAGTCCTGGATTCGAGTTGAGCTAAACCGTTTTTCGATTTGGGGGCGATCAAAACGTTTCCACTAAAGAACCAGAGTATTTACATTGTACAACGTTGCTAGTCTTTTAAGCTGCTCTCTTCAAATTCCTTTTTGTTCTCGGGCCCCCTTAGAACATATTGCCAATCCACATGACAACAATAGGGACCAAATAAGTGGTCAACGCCTTGGCAGGTGTTATTTCTCCTGTGGTTCCTCGTTGGCCAGGTGCTGCTCCCGTATTGCCGCCGCCAGAACGCGACTGATCCTGGTCTTCTCCTCGGTCAGGCTTGGGCGTGTTATTGAAATCAATATCGTCTTCCTCGCGCAAACCAGGCTTGACATTCGGAGGCGGAACAGGCGGTCTCGCTCCTCGGTGCATGTCTCTATCATCTTCGTCTTCGTCATCAGTATCGTCATCATGTCCATCGCCTGAACCTGATCCTGATCCTGAACCAGGAGCCCAATCACCTTTTTTGTCCCGGAAAGAACCACAATAAATGTTTTACACTAATAGCATGATCTTTTCTTAAGCAATTTTACCATCAGTCCAATCTACGTCAATCCCATTGTACGCATTCTCCAACTTATTGACGATACGTCTCAAGTTCAAGATTTCATCATTGACTAAAGTCTGGGCCCGGGGGTCCAAATTTGCTGCTACTAAGGCTTCACTCATGGCATTTCCATTCCTTAGTAACCAAGAAAGCAAAGTTGAAAGCCTTTTTTCTGCCTCACAATAACCCAATTTCATCTTACTTGGCTTGTTCACTGCCATTCCAACAGTTGGCATCCAAGGCACCAACTTTCTCGTGACTGCAAACTTGATGAGGAAGCCGGCTCCAGACTCCTTTAGTGGATTTCACCTACATCAGAAGAGGATCCCCGAAGGACGGGAAAGGAAGATTAGATCCAAAAGTGAGAAAAGAATAGAGTAAACAATTTGTACCTTTTGCTTGATATCCCGCACGAGTCGGTCCAAAGACGTTCCAGCGGCGGTCGTGGGCCTGCTTCCGGTGGGCTTATCAAACCGGACAGGTTCGAAATTGAGTTCCGAAGCTTCCCGTTTGCCTAGGCGCGGGGTTCCGCAACCTTTGAAAACTTTCTGAGTAACGTCATAGCCACTCTCTTGGAAATTCATGATGGCATCCGAAATCTTGATATCGATGGGGTCTACCACCAGTTCAATGTTAAATGGACCCAAGAGTCGATCTGCCACTTTCACCAAGGCATCTGCAACCAGAGAAGATGAAAATTCCATGATCGAAAAATAAATCCTCTCATTTTAAACATTTATTTTTACAAAAGCTTACCAATATAGTTATCCCACTCGGTTCCAAAGTCATTATGATATGCTAAACAACCTTTGAGGACATTCATACAAAGAATGTTGCAAGGTTTCAAATCAGACAATCCGCGGCACGCAGGGCAGAAGGACATTTTCATCAAGGCACGACTGCACTCCGAATTCGGGTTGATCTATTCGCCCATAAAAAAAAGCCAAATAATCGATACCATCAATTTCACAAATCTTTCACAAATTTGTATCTTAACAATGTGAAAACGTTGTCATTAAATTGTCAAGGCCCTATTATTTTTTTTTACCCGTTAGGCAACATGATTTATCCGTTCCACAACGAGACCCCCATGTGCTGAGGTTCAAGACGTAAAGTACTGGGTATAAAAAGCCAAGGCATCCTATTGTTATTGTGCCTCACCCTTCCAAAAATTTCACGCTCGCTGAGACCCCATGAGCAAAGGAGAGGAGAGAATTCTAGCGTCGTTCTAAGAGCGACTTCCCCAACCTTTTCTCCTCAGCTGAGGCACTTGTACCTATTTTTGGGGCCAACAAAGGAACTTTTCTGGTCAACAAGGAAGGGCAGCTTGGGTGAAACGAAGAAAAGACCACGCTATGGTGTCTCCATAAATTGAGATGACTAGGAGATCCCTCTATAGTCACGCTAACCTCATCCATCTCGCTGCATGTCGCCTGGGACGCATGCAAAGGGCTTCGCATTTCATTTGCCTCGTTTTTACCTTGCATTGGCCGTTCACTAACCCCTACAGGTGTTTCACTACAAACCCCTCTCCTCTTTTCGAGCGTTTGAAAAAGTCAACACCTGCACGCCTTGTATAAAAACGCTATAAATGCACATCAAAAGGTTTCGAGGGGAAAATGTCTTACCGCCAAAACTTTGTTAATCACATCGCGCCCGATGCCTAACGCTTGGGCAAATGTTCTTGTGGCAATGAAAGAACGCTTCACTTGCAAAGATAATTTCTTGGGCACGTCTCCAAATGGCTTCAACTCTTTCATATGTTTACTCACGCATCCAAGGTAGCTGTCAACAAAAACCATACATTAGGATCCACACACAATTGAGAGAAAAGAAAACAGGCACAAAAACATCAAAGCACATTCAAAGCACTTTCGCTTAGCGCGAAAGAAATTTAAATCTTTTCTTTGACTTTTTGTTGTCCATTCGTGCTCGGTTTGCCTCATTTCCTTTTTTTATTTTGGTTATTTTTACTTGTCATCGAAACGGTATTGAGCATTAAGGACCGTGAACATCCTTTGATACAATGTAGTGAAGAAATCATCCATAGCGTCTTCAAGATCGATACGTCCTCGGGTGTAATAGTCTTCCAAATCCCTGAACAGATCGGTAAAAACGGCGCTGTTTTGTTCGTACAAAATCCCGTAAGTGCGTTTAAACATGTCATGGAAATCCTTCTTCGAGTTTTCCAACAATTCCCGGAAAAATTCTACATGGAAAGAAAACAAACATGCCAAATTAGCATAACTTGCGAGCCCCAACTGCACACAAAAGATCTGAACATACAAGACGAGATTCATTGTTTATATTCTTGTAGGATAAAAAAAAATCTTTCCAATCCACTGCAAAACCATACCACTTCTGGCTCTCATCATCCATCAAAAGATAAACGTTACGTGCTCGCTGCTATACCAGATACAAGAATAGAAGAAAAACTCTGCACTTGTGCTGTTTCCTTTCCAACACTTCCCCAAGTTAAAATACACTTTTAATGGGGCTCTGTAATCTTTGGCGCCCACTTTTCCAAAACAAGGCGTCTCGTCAAAAGATCAAAACGTTAAAAAAATAATAATTTCTCTTCCCTCCCTTTTTCTCGTTTCGACACCGCTAGAGGGCTTTTCATTATCATAATGTGCGATTCAATTATCTTGGTCTTCTACTCTACTTCAAAGACGTATTCGCCGCTAAGGGATAAAGGAATCGCGTGATAAATTGGCCTTTTCGCTTTTATCTCTTCTTTTTGCTGCCATTATCCGTTCGCGCGTTGAGTGTACAACTTTTCTCATTGTCGTTACTAGCCATGTCTCACACACCAATAATCAAGGCTCGATATCTCTCCACGAAACGCTTCTTCTTTCCCCTTCGTGGCTCTTTCTTTGGCTTTGAAGCTCGCTGCGAAGAGACGTAGAGGAAGTCTCAAAACTCAAACAAATCCTAGCATCATTTTTTCAGCAAAAGGAACCTGAACCGGTTGAGCTCAGAGCCACAGAGAAATAGTTCTGCATCCCACGAAAAAGAGCTTCGATACAGGGAGCAATAAGTATGCCATCCATGTCAGGTCATCTCATTATGCATGGCGCCGTTTGGGACACATGCAAGTTTATCAAGACCACCAAATCTCACACTTGAAAGAGCTTCTCTTTCTGACCTGCCATCAATTAAACGCCCGATAAAGTCCCACTAACTGTCTAGCCAATTTCTCATAAACCTCACAAAAGAAACTGTGAACAAAAAATCCTGAATTCAAAACAATATAGTCTTGAAAGTTTTCTCAAGCAATCAAGACTTTTTATGCGAATATTCTCATAAGCGATCATAAAAATATCCTCCGGCAAGAGAATGTTTATAAATTTTGTATAAACGCAACAAAAACTGCCAATGTGGGAACCTGTCAAGGTAATATCTATTTTTTTAAATGTACCTCAACAAAAAGAGCGACGAAAAAAATCGCTGAAAAAGAGCTGTGTAATTAAGAAAAGCCAATTTCCACGCCCACTTGCTTTACAAACGATCTAAATCTCAAGTCTTCTGAGCAATTATAAAGCTGGAATGAAGTCGGTTTTGACAATAATGAGAAACTATTAAGAAATCAAAAACTTCACTTTCCTACCCAATTTGCGTACAAAAACCGAACTTCAAGCCGAAGCATTCTGTAAGAAAGGCTCGAACTGGAGCTCGTGTGTGTTGGTAACAATGAAAAGTGAACTATTCAATCACGCTATCCGTCCCTAGTCAGTGAACCTTACAAACGATACTCAAAAACAAATCATTCCGTTAACGAGACATTTTGTCAACAATGAAAAAGTGAACTGCCTCATCCTCTACAGGTTCCTACCAAAGTTTGGCTTAAAAACTGCTATTAAAATGGAGTATTCTGCGAACAATGAAAAGTTCGTTTTGGAAACTAACGAATTAACAGAAACTCTGTAAATGAACAACGGTACTGTAATATATTATTCTCTGCCAAAGACCCAGCAAGCGTTTTAGGCTGTGTAGTTTGTCTTGCAAGTTAGCTCCCCTAACATGGTGCTGTAGGTATTACAAGATGGCCGTTTGCTCCTTAAAAATCAATAAGTTCCCCGGTATATGCTACTGCTACTATACAGTATGCTCTAAGGGGGCGACCGTGAGGGTGAATCAAGTTGATCGGTTGCTTCCTCCCCAGCAACACTAACAAAAAGCAACTGGTTGGCTGAATTTAACTCCCCGAAGGAAAGAAAACGAAAGCTCCGAACATGGTGGCCCTATAAGCCTATAACAAGATGCTAGGGAAAAAAAGATCACGGTAAAAAGGGAAAAAACGTCCTAACGAAGGGCTAATAACGGTGTAATACTGCTACTCAAAACTTATGCTGCACGAGGATCGATAGTCCATGTTCCTTGGAAACGGCTCTCTCATTCTGACGACTCTGTAAAGCCCGTGCGACTCAAAAGCGACAACTTGGAGGGGCGTGAATGCCATGCAGTCAGCCACCTGAATAAATACCAATTAGGAAACTTTGTCTAGAACTTAAGGTTCTTGCTTTTTGTCCGCGTTCCAAAGTTCCACACGTTTCTCAAGTTTTCTGTTAACAGCAATTTCACACCCGTCGCGCGGTAAAAACTTCGGTCAAGTTTGAATTTTGCAGCTGGGGTAAACATTCTGGACCTGCCTCTTTTCACACGCCTGGCTCATGTGTCAATTAACAGGGCCCAAGCCGTACAGCTAACGACTTATGCAACAATGCCAACTCAAGCCTTCCTGACTCAATTCCTTCCAAAAGAAACATGTTTACGTGTAAGGGCGCCGATTCCTATCAACAGACAACTTCACAATTCCTTCACCCTCCAAGCCCCCCAAAAAAGCGAGAAAAAAAATACTAATAATAGTAATTTCAGCCGCTCCAGAAACCCGCATTACAGCAATCGCACAGGACAAGAGCCCCGAGGGTGACAATCATAATCAAAGTTACATGTCATTCCCGTAACCACTTGTAATTGCAGAACACTTTTGGGTTGCATGTCATGCGCAAAATTCTTTCCTTCTTACACCTGTTACTCCCTTCTCATACATTCCGACAAGCTCAACGCAATTCTTCCGTAAGTGTTCATTTGCAAATTTGCATAAAACTTGACTAGCCAGAAAGTCAAAACTTTCTCAAAAAGTCCATTGTACTTATTTCTCGTTGCGATGCGTTGAAGGCGTTGTCTTTCCAATTGTGCTGTTTGCAATGCTAAATTCCTATTGACAAGCCCTGTCCCTCCATTTTGGAAACAGATCTTACAGATTGAAATGTGGCAGCAGTCGGGAAACTCAAACTTGCAAATCAGGTGGTACAGTCGAGATTGCTTTTAGCCAACGCCTTTGGCTTTTCCTTCGTCTCAACTTGGCCGACAGAGCGAGGTACACAACCCCCGAAAACTCTCCAACGCATTGTCTGCATAATCATTCACTGGTTATCGAAAGAACCCATCGTTATTACAAACTACTGCCAAAGGCGATTCTTGAGAAGCCCAGGAACTTCTATGGCTGCCCAAACCCCCTAAAACCTAAAACCCCAGGTTTTTCGCAGCCAAAGAGATAAAAAGGCCGCCAAGTCATTATGAGATGACCTTCGCTGACCTCTAGTGTTATCTCGGTTGGCGTTGTTGACGACTTTATGTTCTCCATTCCCATGTCAGATCGGTGTTGACAGGTGTGATTTGGCTTTGACTAAGATAGATGCCCCCTTTCTCTCTATAGTAGTTTCCAGGTTGGGATAATGAGCGCGATAAGCGCAGCAAAAAATACTTTGCCAGCCGTCATGAAAACGTTAACAAGCTTTTTAGTTGAATAAGTTGTGTCATTTTGAGCAATGACAAAGTCACTTTGCGCTTTTTATGGCTATCTTCTCATCCAACTTGGCAAATCATTCCTTATTGTTTGCGATCCATCACGTTTCGACTATAAAGACGCGAGATGATAAGCTCAAGGTTCTTTCCAACGCGAATCTTCCCGCCTGACAAATTCATGCCAGACAAAAACTCGGTTCTGAAAATAAACTTAAAACTTGCAATTCCCGAAAGAGACGTAACAAACAAGCTCCCCCAAAAGTATAACAATGGATTTTTTTTTTACCATCAAACTTCTTGGTTCGGGTGACAAAGGTGCTTTGCAAACTAGACGTCGTTTCCTTGACCACGGAATCGTATTCTTGTCGGATCTGAGCACTCCATTTGTATTCCATCTCTTCTGTGCAGCAGGACAAACCTTCCGGGCAGAATCTCAAATTCGCACCTAACATCAGACGAAAAGAGAAAACGGTACATAATTAATAACAACATCTCTAACACTTCCTGCGACAATAACAATGCTAAAACTCTCTAGGGTGACATCAACTTGCAATAGTTGAACTTGAAACATTTCATCACGTCGACGGTCGAGCGAAAACCTCAAACCGTTAATTCCAGACATCCTTCACTTACTTTAACTCTTGCTCAGAGACGCTCTAGAGAGGGACCCACGGACTGTGTGATAAATAGTAACTTCCTTTTCCAGTCCGCCAGTCATTAATCAAACGCTGTCAAGACGGGGGCTTTTCAATAGAATCATACACATGAAAGCTTCAAGGGGGAAAAATGTGGAGTTTAGCCTCAGAAATCCCCTACGTTACCTTCTAAACACTTTAGCATATCCAAAAGCAGCGTTTCTTTGCTTTTTATTTATAACTTCTTTTTTTATTCGTAATTATGAAAGACATGCGAGTCACTTTCTGACATATTGGTCTTCTAGAATAATTGCCCCACCTTCCGATTGATTACATCGCGATCTAGGACACCCGAAATGGATACTAGCTCTGTCTGGCCCATATTTGGTAGCAAGTCAGATACATTATCGATAAAATACGTCCACGGGTGAGTCACACGACGCTAACACATACGACACAAAGAGCGCCAGTAGACGGCCAGATCGTCTCTTACCCCCCTAGTCCCCCACCGTTTCTTTCTTAAAACCTCGTATTTTGAGAAAATCGTGCGTCTGCATAACAGAAAGAACTTGAATATACATTCCTCGAATTCAAACTTCCTTCCTTGGGAACATGGTTGGTAAGTTGGCCAAGGAAAAGGGGGGAACGTCTTACGTATGATAATGAGCCACAGAGGCACAACGCAAGAGTCGGCAACGCTTCAAAAGCCAAAGGCCGAAAACCCAAACGCCTTTTTTTTATTAATACCATTTCTTTTTTGTTCAGGAGAGGGACTACGGAGCTTTACGCTACCACGTCATTGCTTTCCAATGCATAAATAACGCATGATACCATCTTGAACTGTTTGTCGGTGGCGCCCGCAGGTAATCCTAAACTTTACCTCATACCTAACCAGAAAACGTTCTGTTTGCGGCTTGCACCAATGTCGTTCTCAGTCGGCAAAAAATAATAGAAAATAAAAATTGTCTAACGAGTTTGAAGGATCGACACTTACTTTCAGAGCCAATAAGGTATTCATTTCACCTTTTGCCTCCAACAATGTGTACTCAATTTGCACAACAATTTGTAGCTTGAACTTGGAAACTGAATTTATAAAGAAACTCTGACTGTGACTGTTCAAAAGTTACGAGTTCAATTCGTCCTACTACTGTCCTTTTATGGTCTGGGACTGTCTTTTATCCTTGGAAGCCGAGTCAAATCTACATATCTGGCTTGGCCGGTGCATTTTGCTACCCATATGGATTATTTTTGCGAAAAAGGGCAAAGAATGTGACATCCCACCAACAGTTTCTGGGATTCCAAAGATGAGTCGGTGAGTCACTGGTCGAGCTAGCTCTCCCGACTCCCAAACACGTGCAAGGAATTTGTATGCAAATGAAGCCTCACTTCGTTTTACAAATAAGGAACTCGGACTTCTGAACGCGTCTCTGATTTCTCGGAAATCAAACGTGTTATGAGATTGGACAACACTCGCTACAGCTACTATTACTTTCTGTTTTACAAACGGAAAACGGAGCAACTTGAAACCGGAAGTCTGCACAACCTTACACGTGCTCATCAGATGTTCGCTGAATATTGGGCCCTTTTACCCTTCCCCTCTCAAATTTTGCATAGACTTCCAGGTTTTCCACCCTCCTTCTAACCCAGCCCTTCCGTTAGGTCCCTTCCTTATACAAATTTGCCTATAGTCCCAAATAACTTCATTCTAAGGTCACCCACACCCTCTGATCTACCGTCTATTTGTCCCGCTCGATTACTCATATGCTCACAAGCTGGTGAAACCCGGCAGTTTCTACTAGTAATTATATGGCTTATACGAGCCACATTCTTTCGGTCCACCACAAACTAGTTATTAACTATCATCTCACATCATTCAGGACTTGGATCTTCCCCAAGGCTATAAAACCAAGATCTTCTCCCCTTCTCCTGCTAACTTGTAAATAAATACAACAAGCAACTTTGGGAACTAAAGGGAACTAAAGGGACTAACCCGCATTCGACTATACCGATTCACTACTGGCGCACGAAACTGAATCAAAATTGACTTCTGGGAAATCAAACCCCATAAACGAAAAAAAAAGCAGAATCAAAGGACTTGCACATCAATAGATATTCCTAGTTGTTGAATTCATAGCTACTGCTGCTATGCTACAGGCACGACATTAAACCACAACAACGCAAATTGATCGATTCATTGTTACGCCTGATGTATGGCGTACAGTACGGCCGTCAAACCGGAGGACACTCGCTAACAATGAACACTGCTCGATACAGAATTCACTCAAGCCGCGTTCGTTTTGTATACGTTCGACTTAAGCTTAGACTATACCCAAACTTCCTTGACTTACGCTTACAAGCGTTGGTTTTAGCACACACTTTTCAAGTTTACGGAAGTAGTCGACTTGGAAAGTCTTGAGAACAAAACGAACGGTTATAAATATAAGCTTATAATTGCTCCACCCGCGGGGCGGGGCTTGTCAAAAATAAACAACATTCGAATTGTTCGTTTTTCGAGTATGGGTTTCAATAGCAAATTATTGTTTTGCTCTATGGGGCAGTGAATTTCTTCCATTCTTGAATCAGTTTTCAGTATTATCTGGACAATTGGAGACGTGGCTGAAAGACTAAAAGTCGACTTTCAAATTCCAAGTCGACTAGCTATAAGTAAAACGCTTATATATAAGCCCGACGTTTACCCACCTCGAACGCTTATAAGCGCAAGTCTTGGGTAGAATTTTTAAGCCAACTTAAACGTTCGCCAGAACGAACGCGGCTGAAGTACCAAATTAAGTTCAAGGCCTAATTAAAGTTAATTTGACTGTATATTAAAAATTGAGAAATAATAGTTCGATTTCAAATTTTGGTTTCCGGCCTTTTCCACTATGACTCAAGCAAAGAAAAACAAGATTATCTCAGACACATAGAAACTTTATCACTTAAATAAACAGGAAAATATCTATGCTTCGAATTTCTGGGCAACGGAAATCTCCTCAGTCAATCCATAACTGCCTTCACCCAGCATGGTAAAAATGGACCTCGGTTACAACACGTATAACCATAAAATTCCTCCTCCCCACACAAAAAAGCAAAGGAAATTGCACTACGTTATCGTATATACAGACCAGGGAGGGGGTTTACCGAGATATTGGATATCCGCAACGAGTCAACCGAAAATTGGTAAACGTAAGAATTCCAAGTCCATGGCTCAATAAATATGTTGGCTTTTTTTCTTTAGGTTGCTGGGCTTTGCAAGCCCTCCGAAATGACCGAAATGAAGTCTAATTGAGGAGGTTACAGTAGAAGTATGTATATAAAGGGGAGGCACGACTTGGAGAAGCTGCTGGCTTTCTTGCCGTTAACAAGCAAACCGGTTGGCGTTTTATGACTTCAACGCCTGGGTTCCAAAAGGGAGCCATAAATCCTACCTGATTTTACCCTGTCGTTGTTAACCCAGACGCAAAACTCAATCTCGTTTTTGTAACCCCCAAGAACAAACCGGGATAAAAAAAAATCCATAACGACAACCCGCATTCCAAACCAGTAAAAAAATCGTATTTGCGTTAAATAAATTCCCCCCAAAATACCAATTTTTTCCCTCACACAAAATTCCGAATTCCTTCCGGCGCTGTCCATAAGTAACTTCATAACAAGGACGACAGCGATCTAACGCTAATTGCCTCTTTCAAATAAAAAAAAGGCAGCCACAAATCCTATTCCAAGGCCGAGAAGGCCTTGGGACTGGAAAAATAGGCGTGTCTTAATGACTTGTCTGGCCTTTGGGTGGAAAGGGTAGCGTTTCCATGCCGTATATGTGGCTGTAATGGCCCCCAGTACACACAAGATTTATGTTGGCCCATATGGACTCCTCCGAGCGGTTGTTATTGTGGTTACTCCGAGTCTGAAACTGCTATCACCAAATACCCTTTCCTTTTGACTTGATCCAACCACCAAACAAGATTATAGAAAGCTCATAACCCTAGACCTCTTCAAAAAACGCACATAAATAAATAAAATAAAAATCGTTGGAAGGTTGGTGTGAATAAAATAGAATAATACTACGAGGATTTTAGGGACGGGCCCATGACGTTACGGGCTACGAGGTTACGGAAAGGCTTAACTTTGCCAACGTCTCAATCATCAGCTGGGAATGCTTTTTTTCTAGATCTCATATCGTGTTTCACAGCAAACTGCTCCTACATTTCCTACCACTGAGAAACGTTATAAGATTGTTATAGTTTTGAATAAGGAAGCGAAGGCGTAAAATGAGGCTCAATAACCAATTTCCCGTGGTTCTTGTTTCTTTCTTGCTTGTAGTTTCAGTTGCTTTTGCAAATAGGGCTGTCAAACAATTAATTCTACTTCCTGGATGATAATGCCTATATTCTCTCGTTTATCACGCAAACGTGATAAGGCGAAAGGGACAAAAAATAGAATTACAATAATGATACAAAATCTATAAAAATATGATAGAAAGCTACAAAAATGTAATAAAAATACAGTAGATGCGGCTTATGTGATCACGTTTGTCCAGTGAATTTTGATTCTATTAAGCGGAGATTCTAATAACCGAAAATTGGAAATATGCAATAGAATGCTTTGATTAATCGGCGCGCGAAACGAACTGGCTTGTTTAAACCAAACAAACAAAGCATCGTCTACTTTTTGAGGCTTTCACACGTTTCCTTTTCTAGATTCACTACATCCACTACTGCTTATTTTGTAACGATTTTCCCACACTTTTGATTAAGATGATTGAGGAATTCCTAACTTAATCTAACTTCCCTTTGTGGCAAATCGTTTAAATGTACTTGTCATAAGTTTCAGTGAGCCGCAACTTGTCGATTACATTTAAATCAACTCTTTTTCTTGTTCGCCGCCATTTTGTATAACCACGTGTCCAAACCACAACTAACACTGTCTTTGAAGCCTATTCTTATGCTTAGGTAGGGTTCTCAACACGACATCGCTTCTAAAATCCCCAGTCAATTAAAGGAACTGGTCATTCAATTGAACACGCTCATTTAATTGACTGGGGAGCTTATAAGGGATTTTCCTTAAGCGTAGTAGTAGGCTGGAAATGACAAGAGAGTGTGGTCAAAACCATGTAAAAGCAATGTCATTGTTCAATATGCGAAGTCCATGAAGCAATCACTTCTGTAGTTTCGTTACTGTAAACAGTTCTTGTGAAGATCCTCTTGAAATCGATTCTAATATCCGAAAGTGCGATTCTAATAACCGTATAAAATGCTACAAATTTTATTTTGCATCGGTCCTTTAAAATGTTACTCCATAAAGCGGCTGATTCCAATACCCAGTGATCACGATAAGCGGCATCTACTGTAGTTCCATTTTCTTTTTCAAATAGGGCTGTCAAACTGTTAATCCTACTTCCTGGATGATAATGCCCCGATATAATATCTCGTTTATCACGCAAACGTGATCAGGAAAGACAAGGTCCCAACAATACCAACAATAGGCGAAAGCCTACGTTGGTATTGAACTAAAGAAAGGTAAGGTGAAAGGTTCCAAAAAATATCATAATACAAAATCCTGAACGAGTTACTAAAAAGACTTGTGAAGTGGACGCCTGTCTTCTCCCAGAAGCTGCCAAGGGAAATTTCCTCGAAAATAAACCTTCTCGAAGACAAAAGACCACCCTAAAAATACATTCCGCGCGAGACGCACAAAAAGGGATTGCGGTGGCTAAGGTGGCTGTAAAAAAAGTCGTCAAACTTAACCATGTCCATGTTGCTTTTGCTTATCAACTCTCCCGAACTATCCTAAACCAACTTCCCATTTGATTTTCCCCACTTTTTTCAAGTCAGTTTTGAATTTCCTACTCAAAGCGAACCTTTTTAGGCAGAGGGATGGGCACACCACCCAAATGAAGTCCTCAAATACCGTTTCACCACCCCCACCCCCTTCTTGGGAAAAGTAAATGAAAGGAAGTATCAAGGGGGACGATTGGGGGGGGGGCAATTATGCAAATGAAGTCTAGAGCGTCCACAAAAGAAGATAGAAAAAGACGCTTTCATTAATGCAAAGCTTTTTACCCATCTTTCATGGATTCTTGGCTTGGAATTTCTTCCGTGGCCCCTACACGCCCTATTTTTACTATCTGTCTGTGTCGTCCAAAGTTGTATAAAGTGGGGTTGCGGTGCTCTCTGGAGCAAGCAAAGGGGAGCAAAGAGGAGGCACAATTATTGGTTCGTGTGCTGCACCTTTAAAACCCTCAAAGTATCCCCACCGCTTTCCAAATGATTTCAAGCATTCAAGCGCATTTGCTACAACAAGAGGGTGAACAGGGGAGGGGCTTACGCTCTTGCTTATTATGGAGACCCTTCTCTTACTCTTCAGCAGATGGTTTATGCTTCCAACAAAAGGAGGTTGGGAGGGGAAGGCAGACACACACACACATGCATTTATTCTGCATGAGGCTTACGTCGGTCTGAAATTGCTCTTGAATAGAAAAATTGGGCCTGGAAACGAAACTTGGTCGGAGCCGAGCTTGGAAATTCCAGAACTCGTATGACACCCTGGTACTCGTACGCCCCAGCTGGAGACCGCGTGAGATTTCACACCTTCAACCTTCCAATGAGTCTCCCTAAAAACCTTCGCCGAAAGCTATTTGGCATACTAGGGGCTTGTATGACCTCTTTTTTTCTTTTTCTTCTTCTTTGCTCAATAATGGGGTTGAAAAGCGAGCTCAGACGACGAGACACGGTCTGGAGAGTACATAAAATACGCCAGGGTCGTCTTTCGACTTAGTTTTTCATTCCGGTAAGACCCGAAACGTTGTTAAAGAACGAGAAAAAGACAAAGTAGAAAACACACCGGGTTCTTTCAGCATTATATTGGGGGGATGATTGGGGGGACCCCATACAGATATTCATGAACCGAGGGAAATCAAAATTTAAATACATCCTTGTTCTTCTATCCTTTTTGTAAGACCAAAGAATCAAGCCAAAATTGCGTACCCAGCAAATTAAGAAAAATAACACGAATTTTACTATTCAATACTAATTTTTACGTCCAAAAGTTTAGGAAAGTCTCATGTCGAAAGTTTCTAATCATAAGTTTACAATTGCTCCACCCACGGGGCGGCGCTTGTCGAAAATAAACAATATACGAATTGTTCGTTTTTCGTGAATGGATTTCTACAGCAAATTATTGTTTTGTTCTGTGGGGCAGTTAACTTATGTAACTCTTGAATCAGCTTTTAGTATATCTGGAAAATTGAAGCTGCGGCCGAGAAAGATGTTGACGGGATAATTGTCTCCCATTGGTTGTTTGCAACTTATGCTCGTGCTTCTTGTCCCAAAATACGCGGAGGAAAAAATCGTTGATTGCCAATTAAAATATTTAAAAAACCATTTAAACCACATCAATAGTAGTGCATCTCGAACGCTTATATATAAGCACAAGTCTTGGTAGAAGTTTAGGTCGACCTGTATTTTCGTGACAACAAAAGCGGCTTTTGTTTCAGTTTCCCACTCGAGCTTTTCGTGATTCGTGTATTATTTAAATTTTGTTTTAAAATATTGCACTGCCTGCTGATCTTACATAGCACGAGTTTTAGTAACTAATTCATTGTTGACAACAAACACGACTACTGAGGCGTGTGCTAGCTGTCTTGTTTCATTTTATTGTTGCGTCATCAGCACATTGCCTTGGCAGTTTAGAGTGACGCCAAGATTATGTCCCGAGCCGACTGATAACGCTTACAACTACTGCTATTTTTGTTTGATTTTTTTATATGTTGTACTATCTACACGAAAAGAAAGGGAGGAGTCATTTCGGCGAGGCTTTGTTGTCTTCCCAACTTGAACTTCCTGTCCCAAAAAAATCAGTCTTTGGATAAGTAATTCGACAGAAAAAATCCACGTGTCAAAGATTTTGTCAGCGCTTTGGGATCCGGGAAACAGTTGGCGTGGCCTTTTTGGACCCCACAGATTAGGTGTCTGGGGGTTATCCATGGCTGCCTTTTAGGTTGCTAGGGCTATCGACAGACTGAACAGATTTAGATGTGACAATTGACAAGGGACTTTGGGGGCCTTGTGTCTGCACTTTTCCGGGGAGGTCTTCTCCTGGGGCTCTTATTGAAACTGTCCGAAATGTCCGAAATGTAAAAACGAATAGTCAGTTCTTGACTTCCGTTTGGAATTCTTTGTGGAATTCTTTTGAGCATCGGTGGGGGAAATCAGTCAGACGAATTAGCTTTTAACCTGTCCAACAATGCCAAAATTATCGCTTCACTTCATCTCTGTGCCCAGCATAGTTAATTTGCAACCTCACGGCGCTTTTAAAGGTGAAGGAATTGACGACTAAACTCCACTGCGGCCCGGAAATGGTCAATTAAAGCGCTGTTGGGTTTTAAGCGTGAGTTGGAAATTGGCGGTACTTGAAAACAAGCATTGCGCCAACTGTGCAAGTCTAAAAACATTCGTTAACTGAAAGCAAAAGTGAGAAAAACCCCAACGCTTTCATCAAAGCCAGAAAAGCTGGCATGGAAAGCGCACTTGAAAGGTCTTTGAGATGCTAGCATGACGGTTCCAAGTTGAACTTTTCTTATAAGAGGCTTCCAAACCCAAAACATTGGCAGGCTAGGTGTTATAATCCCCTTGGGGTTATTTTTAGAGTAAGGGCACCTGCTTTTTGCTGAGCTGTTCTCTCTACGGACGGTTAAGCGTTGGGATTAATACAAAGAACGCTTCAAGGCCTATCGTCTAATTAGCGTTTTTCTTCTTTTCTTACATTTTTTTATTTTTAATGAAGATTAAAAAGCGAAATGTGTCGTAAATTCCTCCCGAGATAAGTGATTTGGCCAACGTCTGGAATGTTTTACTTTTGTTTTCGACACAAAAGGAAAACAAGAATTCAGAAAGTTTTTGGTAGCTTTTATCCACTTGAAAAATTGAATGGGGTCTAAAAGCAGAAAATGTGTAAGAGATGTGATATAAGATTTTTTTATTACCTGAAACGGGTTCTTTGGGAATATCCTTTTCGGACAAGCCACGGGCGCTGTAGGCATAGCGAATGGACGAACATGTGAGGGACGAATTTGCATGAGAATGAGGCAAAAGTCCCAAGCCACACAACACAAGAAGGGCGACGATCCACGATCTCGAGACGGACCAAGAGTAAAAGCTATTGGTAATATTACAAGTCCGTAAGGCGGAATTTTTAAGCTTCTGTGAGGCCGACATTTCAGTTTCCATGCTGGCCGGAGATGTCGGTAGACTTGGGGCCGAGGAAAGACTATAGCTACGGCGTTCCACACCTAACTTCATGGCTCTGTATGGGCAACACAAATGGCACTTCCACCTTTACTTTCAAACACGGGTTTAAACACACGAGAATTATCGCAGTAGAGCTAGGACTCACCGTGCGATCAACCAATCATAACGCGCTAACACAATGCACCCATAACTGCTTGTAACCGTGTTTAAAAGAGGAGTTAAGTCCACTTTAAAATGACCCTCAAGTGCCCCAACCGATGTTAACGACACGAATGACACTCGACGACTGAGCTGCCGTTATAAGCGTGCGGGACGCTGTTGAAGTACTTGATTGCGCACGCATAGCCAAGGGTAAGTTCAATTTAATAGCCGAAGCAACGCCTCCACACGCCATCTGGGAGCAGTCAAGCGCGACCAACCCAATGCGGTCTTTACGTCGGCTATTTTTACTCAAATGAGGACAGGCCAGGCCATCTATACTCAAGAATGTTTAAACAGACTAACTTGTAACTTTCTGAGACTTGCAGACAGTAAATCTCTGTAAATTGTAAGCGAGATTTAATAGACGTATATAAAAGGATGTCTGAATTTCAACCCGTAACGCACGTCCTCTTCGACATGGATGGTCTGCTTTTGGGTAAGATTTAACTTGTGTATAGTTGCATGCCTTGCGTGCTCCTCGGGAGAATGTCAACTATACTAAAAGACTGTCCAATTCCAATGGTTTTATATTGTGTGTCGTTTGTCATGCATTAGATTCCGAAAAGCTATACACGTTGGCCATTAGCGAGATTGCTTCTCGGTACGGGAGAATTTACACTTGGGAGATGAAAGTGTCCTTAATGGGCAAAATCGGCCGCGAATCGGCTATTGCCATTGTAGACACCCTGCAATTGCCCATAACCCCGGATGAGTACGTCCAATACTCGCAAGAAATCCTCACCCAAACCTTCTCCACTTGCGAATTAATGCCAGGTTTAATCTAAATTAAAACTCCGTCTTGGAACCCACAAGGTAAAACGCCAGGGGTTTGTTTTCAAGCAAGCTTTTTCGTTATGAAAAGGCGCATAACGCATGCATTGAACCCTTAGAGTTTAGATTCTATAACCTTTTAACCATATAAATAACGTTAAAGGGGGGTTAAAAGCTAACTCGGATGGTAGGATCTGATGTTTTTTCTGTTCCTTATTCTTTCGCTGTTTAGACACGGAGCGCTTATATACGCTGGCCACAGAAGAACTTGCCGCTCGACATGGAAAAATATTTACATGGGAGCTCAAAGTCAAACAAATGGGGCTGAAAAGCCTGGATTTAGCTACTTTGATCGTGACGGATTTAGACCTGCCCATCACGCCCCATGAATACGTCGCCCAAGTAGGGGCCAGTCACTTGCGACTCTTTCCCAACTCTAAGATCTTGCCAGGTACAGACTTCACCCCGGCCCCCATTTTTCTAAAACAAACTCTAAGGTAATTCCGGTAAACGTGCATGCGAGTTCAGTGTGTCGGCTGAGAAGTCTTACTTACTAAAAGAAGGAACAAAGAAACCCCTTGCGTTTACCTTTAGCGTCCAAAATGTTGTATATAGCAATAGCAAGTTGTTATTGTAAACTTCCTAGACTCATTCTCTTTGATTAGGAGCTGAGCGATTGATCCGTCACCTCAAAGCGAAGGGGATTCCCATCGCGGTAGCCACGAGCAGCAGCGTGGAAAACTATGAATTGAAGACTGTGAATCACAAACCGTTTTTCGCTCAATTCGACCAGATTGTATGGGGTAGTTCAGATCCGGAAGTGAAGAACGGAAAGCCAAGTCCGGATATCTTTTTAGTATGCGCCTCACGTTTCCCAGACCAGCCCCATCCGTCCCAGGTAACACAGCTTTCTATTAACGCTATCTTTTATGCCAAGTCCCTGTTTCTCCACATAAAAAAAAAACTTTTCATTTTTTGGTATGCAGTGCCTCGTCTTTGAAGACGCGCCTAATGGAGTGCGAGCAGCGAAAGCAGCGGGAATGCAAGTTGTAATGGTACCTGATGCTCGCATGTCTGAAGAATTGAGAAGCGAAGCCACTTTAGCGCTCAACTCGTTAGAGGAGTTTCGTCCTGAATTGTTCGGCTTGCCGCCATACGACGACTGATATCAACGATTGCAAAGAGAAAAAACAAAGTCAACTTGCCAAAAGAAACTGAGGTTTTATAGTCATTGTGTGTAAGCTGAAACATCGTTTTCCGAACTCTAGTGCAAATGTACGTGATTGACACTAAGAATGTATTCTTAAAGAAGTTAAAAATTCATAACTACACGAGGTGGATTGTCTAAGTACAACTTCTAAATAAACTACATGACTAAAAAATGGCAACTGAGAATTACGTCAAATTTTCTTTTTCGGATCGCTTCTTTGTCTTAGTGAGTCATTTACATTTTTCCCCAGTAGGGCAGAATCAATATTTTGTAAAAAGGAAATGGAATTAACAAGTGTTTACGTTTTAGTTTTTAGGAATGCTTTCGATAACCTCTTCGCGTGGAACTTTCTCCATTAGCTGCCAACTCAGCACGGACACTTTCAATGATTCGCTTAACGAATTCTTCATCTTGGGTTGCGTTCACGTTACCCCGTTTTCGGTTCCCTTCATTCTCGTCTCCTCGTTTGTCAGTGTCGCCAACACTGTCGCGTGGAGTCAGTTGGCGATGCTGCGAAGAAACGTGATACTTGTAAGAAGGTTTGTTCCTGAAGTATGCGCCGCATTCGGCACACGCATACGAGAATTCATTCTCCAATTGCGGGAAACTGCGACTATGGTGTTCTCGCAACGTGCGACGATCTATCAGTGAAGTCCGGGTCTGAATTGACACCACGTCCCTCCGCTTAGCTTCCAAATGCAAATGACTATAAAGTACAAAGTGACAGAAATTAACACACTGGGTTAGTTCCCAAGTCACAACATAACCTTGCAGATCTAAGAGTCACCAAAAAAGCACTTTGTCTTAAAAGACCTAGCGAAAAATCTAATTTCCTGGGATAGTATTCTTCCAATCATAATCAAAGAGTAATTAAGCTATTTAAATAAGAAATTCCATAAAATAGGGTCATGAGACTTCATGACGTAGCCAAAGTGAAGGTCTCCATTGTAACCCGTGCTTTGTTTTCTGTTCGTAGCCATGGTTACAAGCATTCATAAGCCACGCTTTGTCCCTTTCGCTACGTCAGTACTGAAACTTCGCAAGTCTATTATAAATACAACTTGTTGAGAATCCCTCAAAAAATTCAGAAAGAGTAATTAAGCTATGCAAAGTAAGATATCCCATAAAATAGGGTCGCTAGACTTCGTGACGTAGTCTAGTGACGATTTTGTTTACTGTTTTAGTAACCTTGGTAACTTAGCATTCATAAGCCACGCCATATATCCTCCTTGCTATGTCAGTACTGAAACTCCGCCAGTCTATAATAAGTTTATAACATGTCTAACTATGAATACAACTTTTTGAGAATCCTTCAGAAAGTGTTAAACAGAATTCAGTTTCTTTGGAATAAGTGTCCTAAAAAAATCCTCGATGTAATTTTTGGGGCTAATGCAATATTAATTTAATCTTTGCGTTCATATGTACTTAGATAAGATGCTGTCGTAGTTTCGTAGAAAAGAAGAGGTTTCGGGCAAGGACAATGGATCCTCAGGAAACTCCAACCGTTCCGGTTTGATGGTAATGGAATTGGAATCTTCATCCAGGGCCGTTTCTTCCCTCGAACCTAATCAAACATAGGAAATTCATGAATGATTGCTTATAATAAGTGTGGCGAATTACTAAGTAAGCCAAAAGGCACTCACAACCAGAGGAGGAAGGTAAACATTCCATTCAGAACTAAAAAAGAAAAGCTCGAAAACTATAACTTCGAAAGCCAACGACAATTATACAAGGCCAAATAAGTCGTAAACCCTTTTTTTGCTTCTTTTATTATTACTTGCACGAAAATGGCAGTTAGAGGGCAAATTGGGGAGCCTGAAAAGGGGTAGGAGGGTACCTTAGTATAACAAACGTTTTCCTGGGGGGGGGGTCAGATAAAGGGAGCAAAAAGTTGGTAAAACTGTCCTAAAACTTGTACATTATGGAAATTGGTCAGTGAGAACAGCAAGGGTCTTTCTCAGCAAGGGTCAAAAGTATCATTTTTATTCCTTGCCTCAGAAACTGTTCCAAAGCAAAAATAATAATATGAATAATAACGAAAAAGATAGTCAGACTGGGGCGTTTCTTGTTTCAAATAACATTAGATGGGGGATTGTATAATAGCTGGCTATCGGGGAGTTCATTGGCACTTGGCAAATTAACAAAATACTTGATTGATTTGCCAAGTTCCACCAATGACACGAAGATGAAAAACTTTGGCATCGTTTATAGAAATCTGTACACTATTGCTTATTCTGGGTTTTGTTGTAACGTTTTCTTTGTGGGTTTGAATCCAAATATTTTACCTACGTACCGCGTCAGTGATCCAAAAAAGAGTGGTTTTTACCTTTTTAAAGAGTGCAGGCCAAAAATGTGTTACTGAAAAATCTTTCAACAAATTTGCTTTTTTGATTTCCGCTTGCCCCTCCCAAAGTTGGACAAAAAAATTTAACAGGTTTTACAAAACATACTCTTTGGGGTTAAAACTTTCGAATATAGAACTTTGTTTTGCTTAATAAAAAAAAACGTGTACGTAGGACAGGGAAGAAGGGCAAGTAGGAAAGACACCACCACGAACGAACAATAAGGCCTTAACCACCATAATATGATAAACCTTTTGCTACAAACCTAATCATGGTAACAGAACTAGCATCAAGCGTAACATAAGTATTTAAAAAAAAACATTTGTGGTAAAACGGGGGTAGGGGGACACTTGGGGAGGGGGGGTAAATTGTGGATGTCAATTAGACACTGGCCATTGCCAACAAAATAGAAGAAAATCATTCTAAAATAGCCAAAAAAAACTAAAGCACATACAAAAATCCCTACAGCATTTAAAAAAATCAAATGATAAATCCAACTAAACGCATAGCAATTAAAGAAAAAATTCTGGCCAAGCCCCATCAGAATTCTAGCCTTCTTTTTGCTTTTTTATCTTTCAGAAATGAAAATAACTCGTGCCAAGAAAAAAAATTAGTGCAATTAACAAGGGTGGTGAATTTTTTTTTCATTAAATGTTTTGAGTGTTTCTTCCGGCGTCATTATAGAAAAAATGCAAAAGACAACTGTACAGCCTTTGTAGGGGCGAAATAACTGTAGGGGTGGGGTTAATTAAAACTGGTAAAACATCTACTGCGCGGTTTCAGTTTTCATATGAAAAAAAAATATGAGGTACGTTGCATGTGGAAAGGCAAGACTGTCTGTCCCAAAAAAACAGTCGGACCTGGCTGAACACAACGGTCTTGCAGAAATTTTTTAAAAAATGGAAAAAAGTGAATTCGACTGCCCTACAGAAATCAGATTGTTGAACCTTTTGCGTTATTTCCTACAAAAATGGTGTTCATTTGTCGTGCTTAGAAATGGAGAGACAATGCTCGGCCTTCTTGCTGATAGCAATAAAAACACTTTTGGGTTTCGAAAAAAATAAAAAAATAAAAAACGAGGAAAAGGTCAGACCCGAACTGAGTTCAAAACGTTTTAACAATAGTTCATTACTGGATTGTCTTTCCTATGCCATTCATTCAGTCAGTCTGCATTAACTATCTCAGCCTCTTTGATGTCAAAGCACAACCATCGAGTGAGGTGTTTTGCCCCTTTTTTTGTTTTAAAACCAATCCTTTTATGACTAACGTTTTGCTCCAATTCCCAAAAACTATTTGTACGGTTTCTTCCCCTAGCTTTCTTTGTTATTTTTTTCTTTTGTCAGATTGCGCACACTAAAAAACTGCATCATTCTGATCACCGGAAGAGGATCACATAAATGAAACGTTTTGTTATTATTTTCTTAGTCTTGGTTTACTGTAACTATTGACCCAACAAATGTTAAAACTTGCAAAAATGGTAAAATCGAACAAAAATCAAAACAAAACCCCCATTGTCCTATTAGCACCCTTTGCATAAAAGCTACGCTACGAAATTCCGTTTCACCTTCTCATTCACAAAAAAAATTGTCAAATTAAATCAAACGTGCTTGGTAATTTGTTTTGTTTTTGTTTGTTTTTTAGTCTAACAGCTTTGGCTTGTAAAGTCACAACACCGGGTTGATTGCAGCCCATCACCTTCCTCAAGTCTTCACTTGCGCAACAAGACCTTTAGGCTTAGCATAATTCGTAACACAAAGTTGTTTAACAGCTCTTTCCTTTCACATCCTCATTAAAACTAAAAGAAAAAGAAGAAACATTAGTTATAAAAAACTCAAACTTTTTCCCATTACGACTTCCAATCATGGTAATAGAAAATAATAATAAAAAAATCCTAAGATAAAAAAACCTAGAATTAAAATCTAATCGAACGTTCGGAAACATTCACTAAAAAAACTTTGGTTAAAACACGTCTTCAGCTGAAAGAGTGCGTCCTATCCATTGACCCTCCCTTTCTTCAAAACTGATCCATTTACGTTTTAATAAAAAAAAATCCCAAAGAAATGTTTTTGTTCAACTAATTTGTAAAAGCGATTAAAACTAACGATTTACCACGTGACCACAAGAAAAAAACTCGAAATCGCAAAACGTTCTTTCCATTCTTTTTAAAAGATATTAGAAAAAAGTTTGTTTCCATTGAAGCGAATTAGAAAAGTGCTGAGGCACATGAAACATTGCGTGGCTTTAGCTTGTAACCTATCTTTTCCACCACCTTTTCCTCGTTTTAACCGTTTAACGCAACCTTTTTCTCTTTTCTTCTCGTTTTGTCTCATCTTCTTTCCTCTTGGATACCCATTTCTTGGCTATACAAAGTACTAGGCTCATAGCTTTCTTCTCCACCGGGTTTTTTTGTTTTTTGAACTTTTAGCATAACCTTTCCCTCCCCCAAACCGACATTTTTTGCGTGTATGTATGTGTTTGTGTGTTCGCTCTTCTTTCTCATCTTGTCCTCTCTCCGCTTTTTAGGCTCTCTAACAAGTTTTTCAACCCAAAACTGAGGCTTCAATCCAAAAAAAGTCTTCAAGGTATTGAATAAAAGGCGTTGCCGTAATCGCGCGGTACGACGTATTCATGGACCGTTTTGAGATGGTGTTTTAATTTGTCGGGTCGCGAGAATTCCCGCCCGCAGACCAGACAGGGAAATACTTTCCGCTGATTGCCTTCGTGGTACAAGTAGGCGTGGCGCTGGAAGCTGTACTTGTTCTTGAAAGTGCGGCTCACATGCTCCTTTTCGCATGGAATGCACCGGTACACGCCTTCTTCCGAGACCGTCGCGTATCGGAACAAATCCAAGCCTCTAATGGACATTTCTTGCAGTTGTTCCGGCCCGAAATCGGATGGACAGGGGGAAGCCGTGCCCCGCCCACTACTGTTGGCCATGCCCAAGGCACTGGCAGACCGGGCGATGGTGCTGCTGCTGCTGTTGCCGCCACTCGCCGGGGTGGCGGTGGTCGAAGGCGGGAGGAGTTGCGCGGCTAGCCACGCCCTATCTGCGCTGCTCAGCTCGGCGGCGGTTTGCGGATCTTCTTCTTTCACGCCTGCGCCGCGGTACCTCGAGGAACAAGTCAGAGAAAGGGGCGTGGTTGTTGTGCTGGATCGCGCCGAGTCCATGTAGCGTCCCGAGTTGACAAATCGGCCTTTGCCTCTGCCCCGCGCCCTTCGCGCCTTGCTTAGCGTCGGCCCACCTGGAAAACCCAGAAAAGAGGCTCAGATGTGTTGTCTCTTTTTTTAAAAATATTTTTTTTTCTTTTTTAAATATCAATTTGGGTTAATTGGAGAAGCAAAAGATTACGAATTTGTATCATTTGCTTTAAGTGGATTAATCAAGCTTTTTCATTTTTTGTGTATTTTTAGTAAAGTGAGACCCGCCTCTTTTTGTATTGGAATTTTTTTTTTTTTGGTGATCCCCATGGTTAGCCGGGCCAAGCAAGGTTGGAAACAAGGAAGGGAGAATTGAATAGAATATTCAAATGGGTTATAAAATTTCAAGAGTAGAAAGAATAGTTTTTGTAAGAAAGAAAGAATTTTTTTTTTGGTAAGTGTTTTGAATCCCATTTCAACATTCCGTTTACAAGCCATATCCCCTTTCCTTGCAAGTTTGGATTTGGTTTTGTCAGAACTCGCAGCATTGTCGTGTATATTGGAAACCACACCCCACAACAAAATTTGCCCCAAAAGTGCGAAAAATTACGACAAGCAAACGGCGAAAACCTCCAATAAGTTTTAAAACAAGCCATTCTAATTAGCGTTGTGTAGTGTACCTTTTGCTTTAAAGGCCAAACTCATTATTTATTCATTTTGCAATCATAAAAAAGAAGCCAAAGTAGAACGCAAATACCATTATGAACAAGCGAAGCATTAAGCATATATAGCGCAGTGAACACAGACAACTCCAATAAAAAATAAACATACGACACAAGACAATTAAATATTAAAAGCCATCAAGGGAAATTCGCAAACACGCGACCAAATCGAAGTAAGAAACACTTACCCTTTCTTTTGGCAGGAGACTCTTCTTCCTCAGCTCCTAGACACAAGAAAACAAAGGAAATTATATAACTCGTAAAACCCATATTCAACAGCCGACTGCACATATAATGCAAACAAAAGATACACACAAAAAACTAATATTAAGACTTGGCGATCGAAAACCAATTACTCCCTTAACAAACAAAACAAAACACAATTATGAACAATATTAAGAAAATAATTACGAGCAAAACAAAACTAATTATGTTACGTTAATTAATTTACCTTCTTTGGACGTACCGGGTACTGGATCAGCTGAAGTGGACCATGGTCTTGGGCTAGCTCTGTCTTCAGACTTATTAGACTCCTAAAAACCCAACACACCATAATCATGAGTACATATTCTGTTAAATGATTTAAGAAAAAATAAACGAAATTCCCTTAAGGGATTTAAGAAGGAATAATTTCGGAGAAAATCCATCTGTTATTTAATTTCTAAAAAAAAATATTTCTAAAATATTGTCTTCCCTTAATTTTCCAGGAGTACTCTTGAATATTTACAACGAAACAGGAATTTTTGTTGCCAATTAAATAAATATGATGAAATAGTTTCTTCTCTTAATTTTTCGGGAAAACTTTTGAATACTTATGCCAATTCAATAGAATTAATATCTAAGCGGACTTTAAAGATGTCGAATATGGATCCAACCCCCAGGTTATAGGCCTTTATTGATCCGACAACGCAGTTTCGATCAATAGGGCCTATACTGCGAGAACTTGGGTCCACATCGAAGTATACTCGGTACTCGGGCACGTGTACACACATCCTTCACCGTTAAGTGCGAGCGAACACAAAAAATCCATAATTTCGAAAACTTTAACGCGATTTCTGGTTGAAATTTGCCCCCAAAAAATGTCTTGTGACGTCACAGGTCCTTTTCCTACCCCACACTATAACGCTAGCGATCTTTCTAACAAGACTAGACGGGAACTTGCAGCGTTACTTCGGCCTGCTGGGCCCCAAGGCCGAAAATTGCGCAATAATGAATAATCAGTGAAAAGCGAAGAATCGTTGCTCCTAACCGGGACTCGTCCCGTTACTCAGGCTAGGGCTTGTAACTTGGCTCGGTCTGTCTTATCTGTTTCTTTTGAAGGGGAGACGAAATAGTACCCCTTATGACGTCACAGGTACTAAAAAAAGAAGAAAAAGCTTACATCGAATTGAGCGCTGTTTTCCTCCTGAGTGTTCGTATTGGATTCATTGGGACTGTTTGGTCGTGGTCCAGGGGTGGACGTGGTTTGGGGATTAGGTGTGGAAGAAGAGCTAGAACTTTGAGTTTCAACTCGCGACTCCAACAGTTCTAACGGACTGGGAATGAGGCTGGGCGACTCAGAGGGCATGCGAGGCGGCCGTCCCCGTTTGCGACGATACACGGCCGATCCTTTGACGAGCGACGCTGGACTGACAGGTCGTTTGGTACCAGCCGAACTGGCCAGCGTTAAAGGGTTACTAAACAAGGGTAAGGCGGCTGGCGATGCAAAACCCAGCGCTGAGCTCGAGCCGTGACTTCGGTCTAAAGTGGATGACAAGGACAGAGGCACTTCCATGCCGTTGTCCTCGCCGCGATCCCCGCCAGCCGAGCGGTGGCTCTGGGCGAGCAAAGCATGCGGGTTCAAATCCACTGATAATCCGAGCCGATGTCGCTCTAAGCTATCAAAAATGAGTCTCTGGTGTTCCTGGAGCTGCTGTTCTCGGGCTTCGGCGTTGGAAGTGTCATCACACACATCGGCCAAACCACGTATTCGCAGGTTTTCTGCGAGTCGTAAAAAAGAGTTGAGTTGATCTTGGTCCACTGACACTTCGCCGCGGTACATAAAATCCAATAAGGCACGCAAATCTGCGTACTTGACATCTTTCAAAATGATGATGGGGTGTTTGGCAGGGTGGCTGGCAAAAACGGTCTGGAAGTACGGACTGCAAGCCGATAAAACAAGCTTATGAGCCCGCAAAAATAGACCTTCCACAGCTAAGGTGACGTCCACGAATGCTTCACTTTGCAACAAGTGTTCAAACACTGACACCAACGCAGCTTGGTGATTATTCCATCGCAAACAAAACTGTTGGGGTACAGGAGAGGCCATTCTGATTGCCGAAGTCGTAGTTCCATCCAAAAGATAACAAGACCTTTTCCTTTGCTCGTTTTTTTTAGCAATCAACCTATTGGGAAGTAAAGAAACAAGAGTATTAATACCCAAGCTTGGACACTTTCGACAGGGTGAAACATTTCACTCACGAAAAGAAACATGGTTACGGAAATGCACACCCTGCATCTCTTTTTCCACACACTTGTTCCACGCAATAGTAGAGCTAGACGACACACTTTTCCACCTGTTCGTGCTCAAGGAAACAAGTTGTCTCTTTACCCTATCTGCATGCTTCCCCAGACCAGACACCCTGCCCTACAATTTCGCCCTCGTTTTGGGCTACTGCTGGGCTCTCGTAAGTCTTTTCCACTTCAGCCCCGGCCTCAAAAAAAGGAACACCCTTTCACTTTGTGGAGGCCATAATATCCGTGATAACTGGGCGCAGACTGAACGAACGTGGAATGACGAGGAAAAAAGGTTTGGGGAAATAGGGGCAAGCGGCCTACGGCAACGTCCATGATTAGGGTTAGGCCTATCTATAACACATACGTAGAGCTCCCGCACCACAACATAAAAAAAAAAGAAAAAGCTTCACAACTCCCCACCTGTTTTAACACACTTTGTCACCCTGTTTACTTCTCTTCACATGCACGACAGAACCTAACGTTTAATTGCAATACAAAATTGTTAAGGAAATTTACCTGCCACATGGAATTTAAGCCGAATTAAATGGCCTTTTGGGTAAGAGAAATCACTTCTTACCCTCACCAGTTTGCCATCTTGTCCTCACCCCACCCCTTTGGACGCCTTTCGCCCGTGTACGCCTACCGTGGTGGCCAAGACTGAAAAACCGTACGCATACGCCATCTAGTGAGAACAGACATAATCGTTTTTTAGACCCACCCCCCGCCGTTTTTGAATCCTTTTCTTTGCCTGGTATAATTCCACTGAAGCTTTTCTTCCTTTCTTTTTGTTCATAAGCCAAAGTAGGAACTGAAAGAGCAAGTATTATCAAGGATACTCAGAAGTCTTACTATCTGAAATATTAATGGTAACAATTGCAACTCTATCTTGAGAAGGCTAAATGACAAAAGACGAGTAACGCCAACGGAATCGGCCGCTGACCCCTTGGGCGTAGGGTAACTGCGTCACACCCCGAGCTTTTAATACGTACTACAGTTGCATACGTATAGTGTCTCTATTATACGAACACTTCACACAAACTCATTTCGTTCTTTAATTTACTATTTAATACCTTTTATTTCATATTAAAAATGAAATAGGTAAGAATCGTTACAGTTAGGATTTTTGTTAATTAATAGATGTGTTAGCTAAATTATGTTTGTTCTTATTTTCTGAAAAGCTACTTTTTTTAGTGGTTATTGGAACCTAACGTTCAATTATAACTTAAGCTATAGTTAAAATAAGATCTGTAGTGTTATGCAAGCACACGAAAACGTTGGAAGTATAGGATTAATTGGAATTAAAGTTCATTTTGGCTTTTAGGGTTTTAACTCTATTCAAGGCAAGGAATTGGAATTTTGCTGTTTGGGGGTACCTTGTTCAGAGTTAATATTGTTACGGGCCAAGGTTAGGGTGACTATATATAGGGCCCGTTTAAGAAGATAATAGGTGATAATACAATGTTTGTTTGTAAACGTCTTACCAACGTTGACTGGTAGAATGCAATATTTGTTTGTAAACGTCTTACTAACGTTAACTGATTGTCGGGTATAAAAAACTACGCAACCAGTCGAAAGTGAGTCGAGCTCGCAGAAAATACAAGTAGTTAAACTATCAACTCTATAGGACACTTGTTTCGCAAATGTAAAAAAAATTGTTTTCTGTAAATAAAACCCCCCTTGTATGACAAGGAGTGACAAAAACTTTTCCGCGCTTTCTTGATGCATTATAAAAAAATTATATACAGTAAAAGGAATGATTTTACAACATGTACAATTGTAGGCCACCACAATGAGAACAATAAATACTCAAGACATTTATTTAATCCGCAAAAAAGTGTGAAAATGTTTCAAAACTGAAGACTGAAATAGCAGGAAATAACGCTATGGGCGCTAGTATTAGGCGGATATAGGTTACATTTATACTACCGGGACAGCCGTTGGTATTTCCAACCTAACAACGCACAAAGAAGACGGAATAAGAAACAGCAATGCATTTTAGCGTCACGTTTGCTCACTTGGCCCAAAATAAGGATCTAAAATAATTGAATAAGAACTTCTTGTGGTGACGTACTCGACAACCTCGACGTGACGTTTTGGTAGTCCTATCGAAACCGAGTCTGGTACGTGCCGGCAGTTACTATCTACCAGACTGGTCCGGAAGAGCAAATTTTTGACGCACTTCAGGTTGGTTTCCGGAGTGAAGTTCTACAACAAACGTAGCTCGAGCTTTTGGCTGAAGGTTTTTCGAAACCACGGAAGTTCCGCACACAGCTCCAGTAACTTTACAAAGCCAGCGGTACTGCCGTAAAGCCACAATCGCTCAATCCGGGTCAATATTGTTCGCATATTTCAACGAAAGTTTCGCTGAATAAGCGTGCAACAGAATAGCTTAATCCCATAATACGGATTTTAAACCATGGAAAAGGAAGAACCGCTTCCGTAGGCACGCTGGACTTGTGTACCGACGTTTCGGTACTGCTATCGAAACCGAAGCTGGTACGTACCGGCTGTTACTATCTACCAGACCGGTAGGGAAGAACACATTTCTGACGCATTCCAGGCTGGTTTCCGAAGTAAAGTTCTATGCAAAACGTAGCTCGAGCTTTTGGCTAAACCTTTTTCGAAACTGCGAAAGTTCCGCACACAGCTCCTGCAAGTTTACAAAGCCAGCGGTATTGGCCGTAACCTAAACGGGACAAGGCAAAGATACTCTCGTGCCGGGATTATAGCATATCGTGAGTATGTATGCCAAACCCCGCACAAGCCGTAACCGCACAAGCCGCACAAGTTGTAACCCGATCATCCAGCCGTAACTCGAAGCGTTACCCTAATAAATATTTACCCTAATACCCGATTATCATCCAGCAGTCCTCTAAGTACCAGCCCCATCAAGCCAGAGGCCGAGTTCTAGTTGTTGCTGTTGAATCGAGTCGAAGTCGATCCTCTCGTCGACCAAACGTCTCCTCCCCGTCTAAACGTGTATTCTCTCCGAGCCCGTGTCCCGACCGTTGCGAATGAGCATCATGGTGAACCACACTGAACTGTTGAAAACTGCGCCAGTCCCGCTGATAGTCAGCAGAGAATACACACTGTTTAGCCTATATTCCCGTGGTTACAATCTGCCAGACTGGTCTAGAAGAAACAAATCCGTGATAACTTCGACGATTCGTGATATCAATTGTCGAACGAGCAGCTTGTGGCTGAACCTGTATGAAAGTCCTGAAAGCTCCATACAGACATTGCTCTTATATTAGAAAAAAGCCAGCGATGTTGACCGTAAAGCCACAGTCACTGAATTCCAATTAGTAGTGTTCGTGCCTTATATTTTAAGTCTAACTAAATTCTTTGCAATCATTCCTGAAATTAACGGCTTTTAAAATCAACTCAGATCAAACAATGCATAAAATTCTTCAAACAGACTCAAACAGACCTGCAATTTTGTCACATTAGTCACCAGCTGACAAGTGCTAAATTTTTGGCATTTTTATTCTTTAGGAACCTGGCTCGTTTTGGTTACTTGGGACATTAGTCAGAAAATGATGCCTCCGGCGCATTGAACTCCGGTAACGTTATCCGAGATGTTATGAGGGAGTTTCAATCCCTTTTCTAAGCTCAAATCAAACTGGTGCCGAGAATGAATCAATACATTCAGGCATAGTTCTCCATATTTATAACGTTGCATTGTCCACCTTGTGACATCTCTTCTACGTTACATCAGGCACTTTGTTGTTGCAATCTCTCATTTTTCTGAAATATTGCACTTACCATCAGCATTCGTATAATTGTAGGTAAGCTTGACCAAAAATGTTGCTTCTCGTGAGCTTGCCTCGATGTGGAGTCGTTGGATGTTGACGGCAGTACGAGTTCTGTCCGGAGGAAGCGATTCGCTTTGCATATACCGTACAGTACATCGAACATTGTTGCGTTATTGTAAAAAAATGATACCCAACACCAATTGGAGACAGAAACGTAGATATTTCGACATTTTTTATTCCATTTTGTACAAAATTCCTTCAGGAATTCCTTACGGATAAATTCCTTACGGATAAAACTGCTCCTATTATGTTACTATGTGTTCCATAATACCATCATTGTCGTTGTCTCAAAAGCAAAGTTTTCATTCGGGGACACAGAGAAACTTTGTTTGCTCTAACAACAAAGATCCTTCTTTGATATGGAATAGGGGAAAATGGGCTCAAAGTATAAGCGACTTATACTATCAGTACTTCTTTCAGAAAGTATGTATTCGATACATTAAAAGGTCAACTTTTAAAGCTTCGGTGCGTTATTTAAGGAGTCAGTATTGCGAAGTACCCCGCCAAGCTAAAACGTGGACATGTAAATCATGAAATAGGAGGGGTCAAAGCACGGGCTGATGTAACAGAGTTCAAGTTTAGGATCCAAGGTGCAGAAAAAAGTGGCATATACATAAGCTAAAACTGTTTATGTAACTTGAAAGTTACTTTTTGCGTTGTTTGTATTTATTGAACGGGTTTTCGTTGTTTTTGTTCGTTTTGCAATACTGATGAAGGGATATTTTGGCTTATTTAATTGCAGAAAGCGTCTTTGCTGGTGTGGTCCTTTCACCTTTACAAAACCGTTTCACTTCAGAACAGCAAAGTGAAATAATTTCGCGCTTCACTGTCAATAATTGCAACTTTTCTGGACCTTCGCTTCTGCGTTACTTGCCCTATGCCTTTCCAATAATCTGTTAAAGAATCTAAAAACTTGTCCAATTGGCAATATTCAATGATATTTTTCATAGTTCATACTAAAGTTGTGTCTGAAGATCCGACTCATTTGTGTTTAGCAAAATAGCTGAGAAATTGCGAAGCATCTGATAAATTGCCTTCCTACACACAAACTTTTATTACGACGATACACGTGACTTTCTATAATTAACTATCTTTGTGGTTTACAACAAAGAATACGTGTCCAGCTTTGTTGCACAGTCAAATGCGACTAATTTCTAGTCTTCATTCTTACTGATCTCAGAATGTAATGAACGCTAAACAAAATAATTAAGTCACTAGATGGAAACCTAAAATTCCCCGCAACTTAATCTAGGTTTATTAATAATAGCTCAGTAACAAGTATTTTAATCCAGCTTACTACCAAGAAAATATCCATACATGATTCCCCGTCAAAAGGAAATAAGCTCCTAAGTTTTCAAGATAGCACCGCAAGTTCCTTCCTCTACAATCTCCATGCCACTGCATAAAACCTAACAGGACGGAATAACCTAAACCACATGTTTTCCTCAATTAAGGAACGTAATACATTAAGCGCGTCAAAGATAGCGCCAATGCACGTCACTGAAGCGAACAAAAAGCTAAAAAAAGAGAAAAACAAAAGTACACTCTTTCACTTTTGTCACCGGAACATGAACTTGAATCCCTCCTCTTCGGCATGAGTCAGAGGACTAAATTTCATTGTATGCTATTTACTAAACAATCAACGTCTTTATGTGTCAAAAATAGCATTCAAATCCGGTCATAAAAATGATCAAGAAGGACGAATCATTTTAGGGACAAAGGAAGTTAGGAACACTCATTTGCCAAAATGACTCACAGAAACACGACCCCCTCTATGAATAACGTGATCTTATTTCCATTTTAAACAATGTTGCTGCTATAACGCTACACGATTGTTTTTCTGGCACTCTGGAGCTCTTTGACGAACGACTCATCGGATGCTGAGAAGAACCTTGCGTAAGAGAAAGCGTTCGCTTCTACGAAACTTGGCACAAATTAGCCATTTCTTCACTTGCAGCCTCTCAATTGAAAATCTCCGAGTCGCCCCACGTAAAAAACTACTATAATAACCGGTTAGGAACCAGTTTTTCTTAAGACAGTGGTCACGATTCAGGAGTTTCCTTGAGGGCAAATGTCCCGCTCGCCTACGCATGGGATGACGCATGCTTTTTGGTCGCCTTCGCTGTTTTCTAAGATCTCCCCTTTTCACATCATCACTTAATCTCCTCCGGAGACGGAGCTGTACTATCCGCCCCCTAACTAACACTCGAGGCTACCACTTCCGGAAGAAGTTCTGGGTCCGGAAGATCTTACAAAAGTGATTCATGCCATGGTCCCGCCGGTTTTTGTACTTGCTCTGTACTAAAAGTTGTATAACGCCAGCCTGGCTCGGGCTGTTGTGGTCAAAGTTTTCCGACATTCCCGATAGTCCCGCCCAGTTTTGCTATCTACCTCAAAAAGCCAGCCACACTGGCCGTCCTTCAGTAGTAGCCCACTTCCATCAATTCACTTCGTATCGTTCCCACCGCTCACGAAATTTCTTCAAAATTTCTTTGCTTTAGAAGCGGGAACGCTTTCCCAAACCTAACCTTATAGAACCTATCAGTGCATAATGTAAAGAGAAAAGTGATTTCAGTGCTTTGACGTGTCACAAATTCTTAACAAATTTCTCGAAATCACTGCAAGCTGCTTCGCACGCTAGTCAAGTCTACATACATGTACAAAAACTCTATTCCTTGCAAAATGGCTAATTGGATTTTCCTACTTGGACTATGTGCTCTAAGCAAGACTGTCGTGAGTGCGCCTACGTCTCAACCGATCGAGTCAGATACACAAGCAATGGTAAGCTAGTTTATTCATTTCGTAACCATGAAATAGACAGAACTTTAGAGAAAAGAAGGAGCCTTTTGCATTGTTAAAGACCTAACAGGTTGTTTAGCTGAAGAGTTCATTAGGCTTACGTATGAAGTGTGGTGGTTGCTATGGAACGCACAATATATACTCAAATCGATTGCCAGACAAAAACGATCGACTACATTGACGTCGGTTAATTTGCGCCTTATGTCGCTTAACGGATGAACACAATTAAGTCAGTCACAATTCCGAGTGTTTACTATCTCATCTTGTGCCACTGTTTGGGAAAACTCCATCAACAGATAAATTGATGAACGATAACGTAACTGTTTACTTTCCAACGCTGTGCATTCCGTTGCAAACAAAATAGGCTTTTTATTGTTATGTAAAATAAGGCTAATTATGCTCTCTTGTTATTTCCGCTTCGTTTAATTCCCGTCCAAGTCTCTCCCCCCAAAGTAAGTAAAAAAGAAGTGCACAGTAATGCTTCCGCAAATACACCCCGAAAATTAGCCACTCGGATCATTGCGTTTGTTTGCGTAATTTGAGAACTTGAGAGAGCTTGTCCTTCAACTTCTTCCAGCCTTATTGTTAACTACACTTTGGGTTTAACTTCCGGAGAGGAAAGCTAATGAAAAGGGAAAACCTTGATCTGTATGAAAAAAGTGAAACCGTTTTTGTTAAACATTTGACCTACGAGACACGATAACTAGAACGTTGGACGAAAAGTAGGTCACCGTTTCTACCCCATTTCTATAGGCGTTTATCATATGTGCCTGGAAACGTAGATCAGAGAAGAATAAGTTTCACTTGTGCAATTCCCACACGCTAAGTAATAACACAATAGGTCATAAGAGCGAAAACTTTCACTAATGCAAATGAATTCCTCAAAACGCGTGACCTATCTATTCACGCGCCGCAATACAAATTATTACTATGGATCGCGGGGGATTTATGTATGACAAAAACTTGTTAATGACCTACATATCGCTTCGTGCGTTTGTTTTCCAGATGTACCTGGCTCGGTTTGGCTACTTGGACCCCAAGTCCCAAAATCCTACATTGGGCGCGCTAATGTCGGGCGAAGTAGTGCGAAATGCCATTCTGGAATTTCAATCCTTTGCCGGAGTCAACCAAACAGGTGAGGTTTTAACTTATTCATTTTCAGAATGACGTTTTTTATGGTTAAAAAAAGAGTGAAGCTAGAGCGGAGGAAATGGTTTAATTGATTTGCTCTTATTGGATTTTTCAAAAGTATAGAATAAACTATGAAATTTCTGAAAGGTTAGACCGGAACAAGGTACTGAACTAAGTCAAATAACAGGGTGTGATAGCATAAAGCAGCACCGGATACGTGTCCGCGGACTTCCCTAGTAACTATTGTCCATAAAAAGAACGGCACAAACAACGAGTTTTTCCCATTTCAGAGGCCTTGCACTGGTATGCTACAACACAACCTAAAACCCTTGCTATCAAGTTAGTATTTTTTGTTTGGCTGCCAGTCATTGAACTATTCGCGGTATGTAATAGACGCTGGTCCTGAAATTCATCGATAAAGAATTCGACAACAAATAACAAATACTAAAACTCAACGGAAATTTACGGCTTATCAAGTTATCTGATGAGGGACTTCACGTATCAAGCTATCTGGAAACTTTGCATGCCTTTTAACGGAGATTGTATAAAGGCGTTTAAAAGTCCTGTTATCTTTTCTTCCAACGTCCTGATTTCAAAAACTTAAACTTGATCTTACTAGCTGTGTAATCTCGGGTCGTAAATGTTAGATTCTGCTGGCTAGAATACCTAATATATTTATGATATTTAAATCGCTTAAGAATGAACCCTAAAAAGCATTGAACTGATTAAGCGCTTCCTTCCTTGTATCCATAGGTACACTGGATCACGAAACAATGCATCTCATGAGCTTGCCTCGATGCGGGGTCAAGGATAAAGTCGGAAGCGGCAGTTCAGCCCGAAGGAAGCGTTACGCTTTGCAAGGTAAATCGAACATTTTATTAAAACATGTGTTTACACCCATTGGTTTGAAAACATAAAGAAACGTTTCTGAACTAGCAAACTCATATCAAAACGTAACAAATGCCATCTATCGGCAACGGTCACTAAGCTGATATCAAAACAAATCGCATCTTTGATGAACTGTGCGATTGCAAGAAAAATGCCTCTTACAATGCTAAGCCAAAGAAATAGTAGAAAACAATGGAACTTTGTGAGCAGGACTACAATAAGATCGTTCTTCTTTGACCTTGATAAAGGGACAATGGGGAAACAAAGGGAACCCGACTTTCAATTTCATCAAGGATATTACAAACCTCGCAGAAGTCGAAAAAAGTTTTTTTTTTCAAAGTTTCCCATGCTCTTTTTTTGCAGGAAGTCGTTGGCGTGTCAAGGAATTAACTTACCGGATTACAAAGTACCCGCCAAAATTAACTCCCAGTGATGTAGATCGCGAATTAGGCAAAGCCTTCCAAGTATGGGCCGACAAAACCGATCTCTCGTTTTCAGCCAGATCTTCTGGAAAAGTTCACATAGAAATCAGGTATCAGCCTTTCCAAAACACTGAAGACATGTTTTAACCAAGGCAATTTTAAATACCGTGTTCGTTTCAGATTTGAATTATCCGAGCACGGGGATGGAGATCCTTTTGATGGACCTGGTGGTACTTTGGCGCACGCTTATTTCCCCATTTACGGTGGCGATGCCCATTTCGATGATGCCGAAACTTGGACTCTTAACTCCTACAAAGGTACGCAATACAGCGCACTACCTAGTATAGCCTGAAGTAGCTTGAAAATAGCTTGAAATGACTTCAAAATAGCTGAGATATTAAAATCATTGATACAATTAATATAAGATAATTAGCTTAATAAAGAATTATAAGATAAATTAAAAGCCACGTCATTGCAAAAGACTAAAATCCCAAGCTTTATGTTGTAGGAACCAATTTGTTTCAAGTTGCGGCTCACGAATTTGGTCACTCCTTGGGCCTCTCTCATTCTGATGTGAGAAGTGCACTCATGGCACCATTCTATCGCGGATATGAATCCAACTTTAAACTCGACGATGACGACGTGCAAGCCATTCAGGTAATTCCCCGGAATTAGCCTCATTTCCCTAAATGCTTATCTTTTACGTTCCCTACGTTTAGCCTATTTTGTTTTTTACAATCTTATACGTTTTCAATTCTAGTCGCTTTACGGTAAGAAAGTGGGTGCTACCGTTCCCACGAATGTGGTGATGACGAAAAAACCTGCCGTGATACCCGCTCGGCCTGCAGCTCCCGGATCTAATGATCTGTGTTCGGACGGCAAAGTCGATACTATGTTCTCGGGACCTGATGGCAACACGTACGTCTTCAAAGGTGAGATGATAATCTAAGTTTGCTAACCGAGTTATTTACTCAAACGTTGTGTATAGGCGACAAATACTACAAATTGGAAGGGGACGGTATTGCTTCTGGCTTTCCTCGTAGCATTGCTTCAGACTGGGGCGGATTGCCTGCCAATATTGATGCTGCCTTCACCTGGAACAACGGCCGCACTTACTTCTTCAAGGGCTCCAAGTACTGGCGGTTCACGAACCTCAAAATTGACTCTGGCTACCCTAAGGACATGTCTGAAGGGTTCCAAGGAGTTCCCGGGAGCGTAGATACCGCCTTTGTCTGGAGTGGTAATGGAAAAATCTACTTCTTCAAAGGTAATTTCTAATTAAATCTCTCAAGTCTCAATTAAATAGTAATTAAAAGATTAAGCACTATGATTTGTCTACTGTCTGAATTGAACATGCCTAGTCCAAGTTTCTAAAGTATTTTTATTTTATAGGGAGCAAATACTGGAGGTTTGATCCTGCTCTGCGTCCACCGATCAAAAGCACCTATCCTAAGGACATATCCAACTGGGAAGGTCTGCCCGACAACTTGGACGCTGGTTTCCAGTACTCCAACGGTTACTCGTACTTCTTCAAAGACGGAAAGTACTGGCGATTTAACGATCGAAGCTTCAAAGTAAGGGGAAAAAACTTTTCGTGTCCTAATCCTTTTAGAGACAGTTTTAAAGATCAATCTAAATACAGGTTGACGAAGGAGATCCTGCTTACCCAAGACCAGCCGGACAGTGGTGGTTCGGTTGTTCAGGCAACAGCAAAAATGCAGGTAACCGTAATACACTTTGGGATATCCAAGCTGACCAGCCCCATGAAGACGACAGGGAAGCTGATATACTCGACGCAGGTGAGAAACCACTCTCAAGCGCTATGAAAACAGCTCCTTCTTAGCTTTATATTTCGGCCTCAAAACTGCCGTAATACTTTAAAAGCTTAAACCCACCAGAACCCATTAATTTCGCCTGCTCTAAAAAAATTCTTAGTATTTTGGCTAAAATTGCATTGGCTATTGCATATAATTTTTCTTCAATCTTCGCTCTTTCGACCTAATATAAAGTTTTACACTTCCGCGATAAAAAAAGTTTTGAAAATTGTATAAAATCGCATAATTAAAAAGTTAAAATCCAACTTTAACAATTTATTCGCCCATTCATTATTTGCATTTCAAGACTAAGAACGTACAAAAGTTACGATCAGGCTCTCGGCAATTAAAAGAAAAAATATTACGCAGCCTTTGATCATTTAAACGTTGTAATTAATTCTAAAATTTACTCCTAACTTGTCGAGGCAAATTTGCCACGAAGTGGCTAAAAGTATACTGGATACTTATAGCGACTTTGTTGCAAGCCTGCCGGCAAAAAGCAAATAATTATCAAGCCTTTTGAAAAGCCACAATATAAACCGGTGTGGGAAACGCTGCGTAATGCGTGGCAATCTGAAATAAGAATTTGTCTTTAACTGGGGATCTGAATAATGAAAATCATAGCGCTAGAGTTGAGGATATCGTTGAGGATATCATAGCTTCCATTCGTCTTCAGGCAACAACTTCGAAAACGCTAATTGGTCTTGGCTATTAAACTTTTGCATGTTTTCTTTCCTTCCCTCTCACCTAAACATGAATGTTGCACGAACACTAAAAACGCATGCGACACTTGGTAATACCAAACGTTAAATGTTTTAACACATTTAAAACCCGCACCAAAATCACGTTGTAGTTAATTCTGACAAAAGCCTGGGATTCGTGTACGTTTTTCATGTGAAGTAGAAGGCCACTTATTGTTGTCAACTATCCATTAGTCTAAAACAGCTTTCGAGTCTCTTGTAGTTTATGAAACAGTTTGAACCCACAATCGCCCACGCACAGTTCGCACCAAATGAATTAATCTAACCAAAAGTGGTTCTCTAGTTGACACTTGTCCTTTCTTTTGTCAGATTACCGTGATTTTCCTGCGGCAACTTAAATAGCAGCTAAAAATATGGCGAAGCGTTCGCGCGACAAGAATCGTTATTCGTCCCCTTTTCCTCCATTCCAAGTTTCTTGCACACCGAAAAAAACGCTTAGAGGCCTAGTCTTAAGAACTATATACAGTGGAAACTGTGTTATATAACCGTATGTTTATGTTACTAACTTTTCAGGCTTCTACCAGCCTGACAAAACACATCGCGACGACGTCCAAGTACATAGCAAAAACAACAACTTTCATAGTTCCAACCGTAAGAAAGGCTCGATGTACTCGAAAGCAGAGGATGATGTCGAAGTTAGTACGAATGAAGACATTCTAGAAGAGACTTTACACAAACCTAAACGTAACTCAGCGTCTTATGTAACAAATGGTGTATTTGGACCTTTGCTGTCACTTTTATTGTTCTATTATCGTCCATGAACCCTCTTTCAGAAAACCTAAGATTGTAAACCCACATTTGAGTATATTCATTGTTGGGCCTCAAAAACCGAGTAAGAAGCTGCTCTGTGTTATTGTGACCATATGTAAATACTTGAGAAACATCTCATAAACTCCCTGCCTCCATTATAAAACTTATTTGAATATGTTACTTGTTTCGTTGTTATTTTTGAATGTTCGTTTCATTTTCGTTCTTTAATCATTAGTTTTGCAATCAAAAGGCCACGGAGCTTATTACAGCGGTAGGTTAGCTTTCGTAACACAATTTTTAGCTTTAGGCTAAGAATAATAAAGCTTTGGCTTTGCCAAGATAAAACAGCTGTACTTGAAATTGTAGTAGAATTTGTTTGGGAAGCGGAAGTGAAACCTGAAAGAATAAAATGAAAATGAATGTTTTCGTCAGTTTAAGCGTTTTCTGAATATTACTTCTGTGCATATGAGCATTATGTAATACGCAATGGAATATATGACACTAATGTGTTATGTACAAAAACAAACTGGTAACTAACATTTAACCAGTATACAATTTGCACAAACCAAAAGACCAAACAAGACGACAGG